>CAUYQV010103160.1:0-49922 GCA_963574575.1 Galagoides demidoff
GCGGGCGCCTGTGGTCCCAGCTACTTGGGAGGCGGAGGCAGGAGACTCGCTTGAGCCCAGGAGTTGGAGGTTGCTATGAGCTGTGAAGCCATGGCACTCTACCCAGGGGGATAGCTTGAGGCTCCGTCTCAAAAAAAAAAAGAGAATGCAATGTATTCAATTCTTACATGAAGGCAGCAGGTGAGCTAATACAAGGTGTGGTAGGGGAATGAGCAAGTGGGGAGAGGGAGGAGGGAGGTAGATGGGAGTTACAATGTATGGCACACCTCTTGGGAGTGGGACACAATTACAAGAGGCACTTTACCTAACAACTGCAGTCAGTGTAACCTCATTCTTTTTTTCTTTTTAATCTCTTTTTTTTTTTGCATTTTTGGCCAGAGCTGGGCTTGAACCCGCCACCCCCATTATATGGGGCTGAGGCCCTACTCCTTGAGCCACAGGTGCTGCCCTGTAACCTAATTCTTTGTACCCTCAATGAATCCCAAACAATAAAAAAAAAAGTAAAATGTGATCATTGATGAGAACAATCCCAGGTTGTTTCTTACTGTTGAATGTGCCTGCATTTCTTTAATGTAGAATCGTGTCTTTAGTAAGAAAATATATGAATTCCTTTGTCAAATACAACTCCATTTGTTTTTTTTCTTACTTGAATTGTATGGTATAATACAAGCACATTACTGCCACCAATATGTGATAACACCTTAATTGCAGAAATACTATTTATTTATTTATTTTTATTAGATCATAGCTGTGTACATTAATGCAGTCATGGGGTACAGTGTGCTGGTTTTATATACAATTTGAAATATTTTCACCAAACTAGTTAACATAGCAGAAATGCCATTTAACCATAAAGCCAATCTGATTATTATTTATAATATTAAGTTTGAGAATTTGTTATGATTCTAGATCTCACACATTTCTATGACAATGGCAATCGAATGATTGAACTTGGAGCTGGAAAGGACCTTTAAGTGGGTTTCTTTTATCCTTCTCATCTTACAGTTCAAGGAAGTAAAACCATAAAGCTTAATCTGTTCAGTGTTGCACAGTTAATGACACAGACAGAAACAGAACCATCTGCCATAGCATATAATGTTTATACTGGATATTCTAAGAATTACATTTTTATTACTGCTGCCTGTAAACCATTCCCTTACCTACCATTCTTCACCTGACTATTTAATAACGTGTAGACAGTCATACATTTAAACCCTTTCATTTATGACTCCCAGAATGGAGAGGTTTGTGTGTATGTGGGTCGGATAGATCACTGACCGTTTTGTACTCATTCTGCCTTCCTCCTACTTCCTCCTCTTGCCTGGACCTCCTTCTCTTCTTACTCAAATGCCCTTGAACTCTAAATTTGGTTGTCTGGAATCTGTGGACGACTTCCTAAGCGAGGAGCTGAAAGAGGATAAAAATGAACATGAGTAACCATTTATATATAAAGTGGTGAGTGTGATTGTGACTTGATACTCACCCTGCGAGCAGCACTGGAGCAGGTGCGGTGTTCCACCGGCTTGGTCCTAGCTGACCCCCTCAAGAAGCCCTAGGCAGAAGAGACACGCAGTGTTAGGCACTTGTAAGGAGGAACGGTGGGAGGAAGCTCACACACAGGGCCCGTGCCGTGACTCCAGATGGGGCCGTGGTGAGGTTCTGAACAGCTCTGCTAGCTGTGCTAAGGAGTTTGGAACTTTATCCCAATGAAAGGTTTAAAAAAGGAAAATGACTAGTCTAGATTTATGTTTGGAAAATTCCTTCTGGCTTTAATGTAAGAAATGGACAAAGCATGGGATGGATATAATGTTTGTGATGCCCCCCTCCACGAAATTCATATGGAAATTCTCATCCCCAGTGGCACGGTACTAGGTGGTGGGCCTTTGGAAGTAATTGGTCACTGAGGTGCAGCCCTCATAAGTGGGAGTAGAGCCTTATAAGAGGCTGCTGAGCTAGCTGCTTGCTCTTTCCATCATATTAGGATATAAGGAGATGCTGGCAATCTGCAACCCAGGAGAGAGCTCTCACCACCAGGACACAACCCTTCTGGTTCCCTAATCTCAGACTTCCAGCCTCCACAACTGTGAGGAATAAATTTCTGTTGTGTCTAACCAGCACTTGGTGACATTTTGTGATAGGTGCCCAAACTGACCAAGACAAGCGGAGGGGGCTGAGTGGCACATTAAGACCAGTGTCTAGAATGGTGCCTGAAAAGTAGGAGGTGACAGAGAAGTAACTACTGAGTATGGATGGCAGCTGAGAGACCAGTTATGATGCTGTTGCAGAAGCCCGGGCAGGAGGAGGTCCTCGGGCCACCATGTTAGCTGTCATCAAGTCTGCCCTAGGGGTTAGTGTCCCATGCAAGTCTCTGACCCTGACCCCTAGGGCACAGTCAAGATTGTGTCTGAATCCAGAGCAAAGACAGAGTTTTCAATTGTGTTTGTCTAGATAGCGCTTCTCTTTTAGGGGTTCCCTTTCCTTAAAGATGTTGCACTCGTTCGTCACTGAAGTTGTGCTACTTCTGAGCTGGCAGTTTTACTGATGGCCTCCTGCTCCATAGCTTCCTCGTTGGGCAGGGCACATTGCTGCTCTTGTTCTTCACTGTGAGGTTCAAACACATGCGTTTTCTAATTGCTAACAACCGAGAGAGGAAGAGATCAGAAAACAGACAGGCAGGAGTGAGCAGGTGCATGCCTGGAGGGTTATTGCAGAGTATTTCTCTTAATTGATGGCATTATCATCCCAAATGTTGACAAGCCAAGCTTGGATAGGGTCCAATATATTATATCTACTGTCATTCAAAGTAGTTAATCATTTGGGGGAAAGTATGTGTTCTGTCAGCACAGGGCTCTATGCAGATAGGAAAATCAGAAAAACATAATGCGTATGTTAATTTATAACTGTATTATAATAAGCATGAATTAATTAGATCTATTAACTAAATATATAGATATTTCTACTAGGAAATAAAGCTTTCTACCTCCTTGTTAACCCAGAATCCTTCTCATTGAATTTTTAGAGGTGTTTGTGATTTCCCAGCACTGACAGCCACTGTTTGCCTTTTTGCTGAAATTATTAGTTTGTAGCCTCCAGTAATGCAGAATACTCAGGTTTCATCATCATACTGATGTGGGTATAAATTCAAGCTGTGGGACACTTCAGCTTGGTGACCTTGGTCAGGTTCTCACATTTTTCTGAGTCTGACATTCTCCTCTTATAAGTAATATTCACAATCTCAAGCAGTGCTTCAGGGAGCTTAATAGATTGTTTATGTCTTTTAAAAGCCTAACACAATTTCAGACACAGTGTTTGATGAGAAGTCATGGGGAAGCAAGATTGGAGGACAAAGGCATCTGATCTAGTGGTAATAAACTAGGGAGTGTGTTTGTGCAGACTCTTCTGTGTCCCTGTGTCTTCAGAACTAAGGATGTTCCTTTCCTCCGGGTGTGTGGAGGGCACTCTGGCATGAAGGTGTCATGGCTAGGGTGACCAGACGTCCCGATTTTGGCGGGACAGTCCCGCTTTTCAACAATGTGTCCCGCGTCCCGCGGCGTTTTAAAAAAGTCCCGATTTTTGGAAAGAATGCACGAACGGGCTGGAGAACAAGAAGAGAATATATGGTTTTCGGCTGCCATATGGCTATTTCGGCAGAATATGAGTTTTATATTATTTTTGTTAATTTTATAAGGTTAAACTGTAATAAATAATTGCTGAGAAGTGATTATCGAGAACTGCTTATCAAAGTTTGCCTTGTCAGCCCCTGCCCTGCGCGGTCCCCTACCCCACCGCTGGCTCCGCCCTCGCCCCGCCCCCACCCCGCCTCCACTCCGCCTCCCGGCCATGTTGTCCCGCCTTACAGATGTTAGCATCTGGTCACCCTAGTCATGACCGGCATCAAGGGAAAAGGGGGAGGGAGATCTTCCTGCTTCAACTGTTTTGTCAAATGCCCGGCTGATGCATTTGGGGTGGAACTCCTTGAACCTCCTCAATGGAGTCCATGTACTTGAAGTTCAGAAGTTTGGCGTTATTCACATGGGTATAACAACTTGGAACAGAGTAACTATGGCATGTGCAGATGGTACTTGGAGAGATTACTCATTCAGTACAAGCCAGGGAAGAAAGGAATGAGAAACTTGATAAAAGAGAATAATAAAGGTACTAGAGAAGAGCTAGGGAGGATACAGGGACTTGTTTCATTGCCACATGAAAGGGAAACAGAATGACTTTTAGCCTGCAAATATATTTAATGTATTAAATTACACAAGGAGGTGCTTTGGGGCTGGGTTACCAAGGCTCAACAGCCGGCTGAGTCCACCCTTGTGAGCTGAACCTCTTCAGTGCTAATTAGGAGAACTAGGGTGGGAGAGAGAGCTGCTCTCACATGTTGGAGGCACTGGCTTCCCACTGACGCATCTGCTGTGCCACTCAGCTCTCTCTCCCCCATCTTCAATGCGAAAATACAAATGTGAATGTTATCATAGTAAAAGCAGGTAGAAAAAATAAGTGGCATGAAATAAGAAAATTCCCACAGCTATGATATTAGTAGGATTAAGACCTTAAAGAGCTGAAGGGTAAATCTTGTTTTGTTTTGTTTTTTTTAACTAAGAAGCATACCCAGTAAGGCTAAGTTGATGGGAGGGTTTCCAGCCATTGGCTGCCCCGAGACAGCCATCTTTATCCCCAGGCCTCCAGTCTGGGACGTGGGCAGTCACATATTTACGTGCCTGGGGTGGAGAGAAGAACTTTTGGAAGAATGCAAGCTAAGCAAGCCTCCTAGTTAAAGGACACACATAAATTCCAGATGAAAAAATCCGGAGCAGGCTGACTGTGACTCCCTCTCTTCCCCTCTCCTAGAGAAGGTTGAATTAGAAAAAGAAAAATATGGGAGAAATTTACAAGAGTGACACACAAACCAGAATTAGCACCTATTAATTGGGAAAAAAAAAAAAAAAGGTAAAGGGGTTGAGGTTGCTAGTTAGTCAAGAGATGCCAGAAGAAACAACTTAATAATACAGCTTTTTAGGGAAGAAAAAAAAAATTGCAGTGAAAATGGAGATCTATTTTTTTTTTCCTACTGAGGCAAAATAAGGAGAAGTAATCAGAGTTGGTGCAGGATATATTTAGATTAGACATGAGGAAGGACTTCTCAGTTATAAGGGATGTCTGTTCTAATTATAAAGGGTGTATAGCTTGACTGCTTAAGATACAGCCTGGTTTCAAGGATATTTTGCCTTTTATTTTTAAAAGCTTAAATAGCTATTGATTCTTTCCCCATAGATTAAAAGGCCTTCATTTTTGCTCCTTTAAAAATAATTTTTTAAATAACAAATGTACATGTCTGTTCTAGGAACTTGACAATGTAGAAGCACAGCAGACCTTTTCCTGTGTGATACGTGCCCCACCTGTACACACAAACACACGGAATAAATGCTAAATACTGTCAAAAATCCTCCAACCATTAGGAAAATGACAAGTTCACTCATTAAACTCCTGTTTTCACATCTACCCTTGTGTAATTATTTATGTAAGATCTTTACTCATAAAAATGAATCTGGCTTGAAATGTAAGATTCCTAAAATGCATAGATGCTGCTCAAAATCATAACCAGCACCAAAATGCTCACCGAAACCAGAATCTATACAGAAATCTGAGAGACTCGCACGTGAATTTGCTACCTGAATTCCTCTCAAACTGTGGCTATTGGGCAGCTTTGGTTTTCATTCCTGATAGATAATCTTGGGGAATTGAGACATCACTATAGAGTTGGCCTTTTGGTGAAAATTCATATTTTAATGTTAAATTATTAAAACTAAGCTCTTTTATACAACTCTAAAAGCTACAGCGACAGTACCAAGTCACTGCTAGTTTCGGTGGCAGCAATTTCTCATTTGATGTCTTTTTCCTGCCACTTTATTATTTGCACAGGATTAGTAATGGGTCTTAACTCCTAATATGAAGCCAAAGCACTTGTGTTTTCACTTCCAGGATTACATGATCATAACCCAATAACTATCAAACATCATGCCTGCCTTGAAATAGTTAAGATGCCGTTGATATTAGCTGATGCTCTCGTAGACCTTTCAGGGGGGTGGAGCAACAGAACATCTAAGTGAGCCAGAGAGGAATAAAAAATAATGACCGTGCTGATAATAAAGAGAAGCAGAATTGCTGAGATACCCACGCACTGTCCCTTACAAACAGCTTTGCAGATACCACTGCTTCTAAGCACCACGAGAGAGGAAGGTCGTGTTTATTTTCGGCTGGATTGTCCCATCTGCGCATCTTAGCAGTAAACCACAAATCTGGAAGGGAAAACATTTTCCCCCTTGTCCCTTAACACTGAGGTAGAAGAGAATTCTTCTCCCACCTCGCTCACCCTTAGGTAAACCCAGAGTTTTCCCCTGTAGCTATAGTCTTCTGCAACATTTGATTTAACAAGTGCTTTTATTCACCAAAAAGGTTGGTCTCAATAATTATATTAACAACAGCATATTAAGAAACAGATTGAAAGAGTGTTCTAGCTTTATGTCATTGAAACTTAACCAATTGGAAGATAAACGTAACCTCTCTATACCCTTGTTGGCCTGATCTAGGGAGTAGAGCTTCTTAGTAGATAGCTGGGCAGCTTCAGGGCTCACAGAGCGGCTGCAGAGGGAGAAATGAGCAGCAGGGTCAGACTGGACAGGAGCCCCCACTTGCCTCCACCAGGGTGCCTTTCCCAGGCATCTGAGCGTGAGAATTGCCACTCGGAGACGAACTGGGGCGCCTCCATGGAGGTGGAGCAGACTGGTGATCCAGAGGAGGGGACAGGAGGGACTTCCCAGTATAGCTGAGCGAGTACAGGGAAAGGATTCACACAGGCGTGAGTTACTGGACCGTTTCTCTGATGTTCCCTGATGAGGAGCAGTGCCTCTGAGAAGTATCCTCCAGTGTCCAGAGTTTCAGGTTCTCCCATCACTTACAGGGCAATTTGAGAGGTGATAGGCTGGCCCTGTACTGAAGTCCTGCCCTGCAGAGATCTTAATGCTCCTCCCACAGGAACGTTAATGTCCTTGACCTTCCATACACCATGGACATATTCCCTGGCCATGGGAATGAGGCTTCAGTGTTCCTGTACCGCCACAAGAATGAGCTCTTGGTCTGGGAAGAGAGGCTGGGGACCCAGGCACTGCACAGAGACCTGGTGCAGAAAGCAGGTGGGGTGGGGCGGGGCACTCCTCAAAACTGCCCTGTAGTGGGTTGTAACCTGCGGACGCCACCGCTGCTGCCTGCCTCCCCGGGCTTGTGGTTAGAAGTAAATTAGACTGAGGAAATCTTGAGAAAGCTTGAGGCTAGAAAAAAAAGATACCAATACTTAATTCACCCTCACTTTCTTTTTTATATTATAAATTTGACATATTTTTAAAAGAATGACTATCATAAGACAGACAGGAAAAAGGTTTTTGTTAAACTGGGAACATCAAGGACCCGCAGAGAACTTGATCTGGTGCAGATTCCGGGAGATTCTAGAGCTCCGTTTCCATACGATGTTTCACCCTGGGAAGGAAGGATGTGCCTGGGAAGGCTGTTGCCTGATCTTCCTCCCCCCACCCTTACTGTTAATATTCCTGGATCAGTTACACAGCCTGGGCGAGCCAGGATTTCTCGGCCTTGGCACTGTGGACATGTGGGCAGGTGGTGCTTGGTTTGGCTGTGGGGCTGTCCTGTGCATTGTGGGATATCTAGCAGCACCCCGCCCTCTGCCCCCCAGATGGAATAGCATCCCCACCCCTGAACTGTGGCAACCAAAAGTGCCTCCAGATATTGCCAATGTTCACGGGGAAGGTGTGCGGGGCTGGGGGAGAAAACTGTGTCCAGTTGAGAATCACTGATGTACCTTAGACTTTCCAAACCGCTTCCTTATGTCACTTTACCCCATGAAAAAGCATCCTCTAGGGAACTGCTGTCCCCACTTGAAGGTTCCCCCTGCACCTTAGTACATTACAGTTGCTCAGACCTCCAGCGTGACTTTGTTTAAGCTCATGCCAAACCTACCTAAATGTGCGGCTTCCGTGTCTCGCTACTCACTGACCTCAATCAGTATTTTGTGGAACTCTCTGACCTGGAAACACCTTGGGACGGGCTTTGGCTGATAGGGCCTACCCAGCGCAATGGACCATTCACGGTATTGTTTTAATGCTCTACGTGCTCAAAAGTCCCTGAACATGAAGGGAACCATTTTTATGAATGTGTCTCAAATGAGAGAGAGAAATCTTATTTTATTTCTGTCAGGACTTTGAGAATTCTGAGGAAAATAGAATTAAAGAGAACTGATGGTAAGGTTGGAGCTGAGTGCCACTGCCCTGCATTCTTTTCTTCTCCAGAAAATCAAGCCAAATGAAACAAATTAATACAGCGAGAGGGAGATGAAGGATAGTACCTGGCCTCGACGGCTACCACGTATAACTTAGGGGTCTTATCTACTAACGGTGGACCCTCATCACACTGTAAGATGTTGGGGGAAAGGACTCAGGAAAGCAAGCCCAAGTAAACAAGAGCCCCGTGTTGAAAAGACAAGTTGTCTGAAGTCCAGGTTTGTAGAGACCAGTGACCGAGCACTTTCTTCCCTCCTGCCGGCCACCTTCCTCTCCTCCCTCTCTCCCCTCGTCTCCTCCTCCCCTTCCTCCTTGTCCTACACATTCTCTTCTCTTCCTTTCTCTCCATACACAGACTTCTGCCTCCTGACGGCTTTATTCTCCCAACCTCAGTTAGCACGTGGCTTTGTTCTGCCGAGGGTTGAGTTTGGCCTTCACTCTAGTTGGCAATTTCCCACATGGCTCTTATGTCCATGACTGTCCAATGGACAAAGTGGCCCTGGATCGGGTCTGAAGCCAGGAGAAGAAAAGACAGGCACAAAATAGCTATAGGCCCACCTCAACTGTCCAGCCAGCAGTTTGTAAGGGCCAAGGCAACTCTTAAAGATGGAAGTCATGGGATGGGTAAAACAGAAACTCCAAACATTGCTATCACAGCCCACTGCTGTGTACACCTTCCTACAATATCACTGGCGTAAACCATAACAATGATAATAACTAACATTTGTTGAGTGGTTGAGTGCTAATTACATGTGTCAGACACATTCCTAAATGGTTTTGGTCATTCACTTACTTCATTCTTGAAATACACCCATGAGGTAGATACAATTATTTGCCCTGTTTTACAGATAAGAAAACAAGACAGGAGAAGCCCAATTCCCAAAATCAAGCAGCTGATACATGACGAGGCCAGGACTCAAACCTAGGAGTCCAGCTCAGAGCTTCAGAGCCTCCCCCCTGAAAAATAAAAGTCACAATAATCAGATTGTAAAAGTAAAACTCCGCACAATTTAGATGCCGGATTTTGGCAGACTGTCCTGGATGGGCCTATATTTCAGAAAAAGCATCAGCCAATATTTAACCTGCCTGTGGACAGGGGTCCCTCTTACAGTTTGTATCTGAATCTCCTTGCCCACGGTAAATGTGTTCTCTGAGAGCTCACTAGTAATTTATTTGGTTTAGAGTTTTCCTGTTCCTTGGAGCCAAGAGGCTAAGCTCGGCAACTGCCCCCCGCTCCTGGGCTGTGTCCCCTGTGCTCAGTGACGTGTCTTGTGACACAGCACTGCCTTCACCCCTTCTATATAAGAAAAGCGGTCCTGCCTCTCTCCTTACCTCCTGGCCTGTGTGAGGACAGTGAACCTGCCTTCTTTATTGATGACTCAAAAGAATGGTTTGATCCCTTTAAATATAACGGCGCATTCTGCACCGGGGTGTTGGGATGCACACCCGAGAGGATGTGTGGCCTTGAGCAGATCACTTCTATTGCCTGTAACTTGCCCTGTCATTAACAGACCGGCCACTAAAGTTACTTCCTGAGACTTCCACCACTTAGTCTCATTTCAGAATCAGGAAACGTCTTTACAATTTCCATGACATTTATTACTGTGAAGAAAAATCCTAATGCTCTTTTCTTTCTATGTTCTACTTTTTTTTTTTTTTTTGTTTTGGCTCAGAGTAATGTTAATGGTCCCGATTGCTCACCTAATTCCATTCTGTCTTTTAGGAATATTTTTCCGACTGAATCTTAGACAATCCTTTTTATGTTTGTATTTAGTCTGATTTTTTAAGTATAGTGGTTTTGCTACACACTAAAATTTGGACCCATCAACCACCTTTAACTAGGGAATACACGGAAGCCAGTATTTATCTGGCTTCAACAGAAGTAATCTTTGGTTATACATTTGAGTGACATTAAATTGGAAACAAAATTTAACTTAAATGTAACATTTTGACAGAAAATATCCCCATGGACCAAATCAAAGCTGGGTACCAATAATTCATAACTCATTGCATCACCGAATCAAACCTAACTTGACTTTCTGACCTAAATATAGTAACTTTGCCGGTTGGGATATAAAGAAAAATTGTAGCGGGTACTCAGTAAGCTTGAAACTCTTCATTCCCTTGAAAGATGTTCCTCCAAAAGAGTGGGACAGGAAAGACAGAGGGTCAGAAAAATCCATATACGTATAGCTTATGAAGCAATGGCAACGATACTTCAATGCCACCTCACCCCAGGGATACCGGAGACACCAGCCCAGCTCTGTGTGAAGACTGACTTCACATCTGTGAGCATATCTTATGAATAAACTTGGTAAGGAATCTAAGCATGTAGCAAACTCTCAGTTAATTCTAGTGGACTTATTTTTCTGTCTGTGCTTTAGTTACCTATTATTTAGCAGTCTACTTACTCTAGTCCTTATTCTTTTATTCAATTTTATTTTTTAATTAACAGATAAAATTATATATATTTATAGTGTACAACATATATATATGTATCGATATATTTATACACTAGAATGACTAAATCAAGATACTTAATATACTTATATAGGCAGTCTCCAAGTTATAAACGTCTGACTGGGGCAGGATGCAAGAGGGACTTTACCTCTTTACCAAACGCAATCAGTGTAACCTGGTTCTCGGTACCCTCAATGAATCCCAAACAATAACAAGAAAATAAAATCTGATGTACAACTTGCACTTGCCAATGGAAGCTGTTGTGGGTCAGAGGTAAATGTACCTGATCCAACTGACACACAAAGTCCACTTAGGAACGAGTTGTAAGATTGGGTCTGTAGGTTTGTTCTTACATGGACTTTGTATGTAAGTTAGAACAGGGACATTTACCCCGTACCTGCTATAGCCTCCATTCCTAAGTCTCAGTTGTACATCAGTCATCTGTTTCTAACTGAGGGACTTACTGTAATAGCCTCTGTTTGTAAGTGTGAGCTATATGTAAATGGGGTGTTTGTAACTTGGGAACTGCCTGTATACAACACGTTGTTATTAACCATAGCCTCCATGGTATACAGTGTTCCTCCCGAACTTATGCCACCTGTTTCTCATTTTCAATCCTCTGACCACCAGCTCGCCGACCACCCTCCCAGAGGTCCCTGGTCACCGTAATTCTACCGTCTGCTTCCATGTAGTCACCATTTTTAGATTCCTTATAACAGTGAGACCCTGCGGTATTCATCTTTCTGTGCATGGCCTGTTTCACAGTTCCCCGGGTTCATCCATTTTGTCACAAATGACTGGAGTTCTTTCTTCTTTTTCAAGGCAGAATAGTATTTCATTATTTCAGTCTACTTTATTTTCTTTATCTGTTCATCCATTCATGGAAATTTGGCCCTTATAAATAATAATGCAGTGAACGTGGGAGTGTAGATATTGCTTCAACACACTGATTTCATTTCTTTTAAATATGTACTTAGAAGTGGAATTGCTGGGTCATATGGTAGTGCTGTTTTAAATTTGGGGGGAAGCTCCATATTGTTCTCCATCATGGCTGTACTAATTTACATTTCCACCAATGGTGCACAGGGCTTCCTTTTCTGTACATCCCTGCACACTCCTGGTATCCCTCGTTTCTTTGGTAACAGCTCTCCTAACAGGTCTGAGGTGATAACTCAGGGTGTTTTTAATTTACATTTCCATGACCATTAGTCATGTTGAGTGTTTCCTCACTTACCTCTTAGCCATTTCTATGTCTTGTTTTAAGAAATGTTTTTTCAGATCTTTTGCCCATTTTTTAAATTGGGTTGTTTTCTTGTTAGTGAGTTGTTTGAGTTGTACAATCTTTAAATGAAAGAGAATTGTAAACATGGTCTTGTCTTTGAGGGTGATATTCAACACAATCACTTCCCTTTCAGGTCAAGATGAACTTAGAAAAAGGCATTCAATGAAAACATTTGCCAATACTTGACGGGTAACGTACATAACCTTCAGTTGGGGAGGGTTTTATTATTTTGCTCCACTTTCGTAACTTTTTCTAAAGAATTTTTAATGTGAAAACAAGTTTTTCTTCATTTTCCTAACAACTTCCAATGTAGCCGAGGTGGAAACTCATGAAAGATTTTTTTAGGTCCTTAAGCCCGAAGAGCAGATTTCAAAATAACGCATCCAGCTAATCACAGGAATCTATAATAGGAAGCAGAAATGGCAATATTTTCTGAGCAGAAATTAATATTGGAACTGTCAAGTCAGTGATTTTATATAAAAGTCAAAACTAGGGTACTAAAATCATACTTCAAGGGTTTTACCTAATGTCGAAGACTTAGGATAAAAGTGGGTCCCCGTCTCCATCCTGTCTTTGCAGACCCCACAGCCTGATTGTCGCTGACAACACATCTCGTCTGTGCTGAGCTCGGTGTGTTATTCTGAAATCGGCTTCTCATGCTCAGAGCCTCCCCTCGGGGGGCACAGCCTTGTCTTTCCTTCCAGAGCCACACAGGACCCTTCGCTTCTGACCTCCCTCATAGGCTGAGCAACTGTTATCTCAGTTCGTCCCCAACTGAGGAACTTCCTGAGATGTAGAATTTGTAGGACAGAACCCAGGGTGGTTGGTCACAAGGGTGAGGAGTGGTGAGGGGACAGTTGGTGAAGGGGCCCTAGCTGCCCACCATCTTTGTCCTTTTGTGCTTGTTGAATTGCACTCCTGTGTTTACCGTCTAAGCAAAATTTTTATTCTTTATGTTCCCTAAAGAATTATTCACAGAAAAAAAAAAAAAGAGGACTCTTATACTTTCAATTGGTTCTCAAAATTTATCATTTGGGAGCATCAATCTCTGAATCTGTTCTATCAACCAATTTCTAAAAATTTTTCTAAGATTTATAAACTGTGAACATGTTTATTTTCATTTGTTAACACATTGCAGAAATGCATGGGCCTGCCATTGCAAATTATCTTCTAGTAAAATGTTAGCACCTCATCATAAAGGGAATAGCGGAATTAATTTGTCAGAAAGGTGCATAAATAAGTGTCCCCTACATTCTGGATAAGAATGTTCTCCTGTCGCTTCTTGTAAACAGGTGAGAAGTGAACAGTGAGTGGTGTGACATCGATGTATTGGCAGCCTTGGAAATCTAAACACATCCCCAAATGGAGTTCTTCCATTCAAATCCGCTGATTTAGTAAAGCTGTTTATAAAAATCAGTCAAAACAGCTGTCCAGCATCTGAATGACTTAATTAAATGCTTTATACCTCAACCAGTTGCTTTTGTATCTTTGTAATTATGCCTCTAAGAGGCCAACATCATCAGAACAGATCTTCAGGCAATCACTCATTTGTACATCCAGCCATGTCTTATTTGAGCACCCACTATGTGCCCGTTGCTATTCTAGGTGTGTGCTAAGCAGAAGTCTCAGTGTCTGGCCTCGTGGAGTTTATAATACACTGGGGGCGTAGAACAAAAAAACAATTCTACAAATATATGATCTTGACTTATGATAAGGGTTTTGAAGGAAAATAGACTCAAAAGCAAGAGGGGAAGGAAGCTTTGTTGAAATCTGAAGGTCAGCGTCGTCCAGGCAGGGGTGAAGGAGGGTTCTGGGTGGAAAGAACAATCTGTGTGAGAGAGGAGCTGGCATAGTAGTTCCAAGAACCTGAGAGAGATGCTGTAACTGGAGTCTTGAAGGCAAAGGGAAGCCGCTGTTGAAAGTGACCGTCACTGATTGCAGAGACCTTTGTGAGCTGAGGCAAAGACTCTGCATTTTGTATGAATCGGAATGAGATGCCATTTAAGGGCTTTACACTTTGTTGCTTAGATGTGTGGTCTAGTTGATGTTGTATGAAGATTACACTGTCGAGCTGGATGAAAACAGACATGGGAATGCAAGAAGAATAGCAGGGAGCCAGGGGAGGCTGCCCTCAGCAGCGTGGGTGCTCCAGGAGTAGTCCTCCAGGGTTGAGAGGCGGGGGTTGAGCGCAGAGCGAGGGTCTGCGGGTTTCACTCCTTCGCCCTCAGGCATCCACCCTCATTCATCTCAGGGACTGCCAGCGAAGATGATAAACTCTCTGCACCGCAGAATTTTATTGGCTTGGGACACAGAACTGGCTACAAAAGATTAATTAATATTACTGCGGCGAAAAATTATCAGCTCATGAAAAGCTCCACTGTATGATTTAATAAAAACTAACAGGACTACATTGTTTATGGAAAACATCTGTTCACAGTGTCTGCTAAGACATCGTTTCTTCCCGTTCTCTCCTCTCTCCCTGGCATTTTATTATGATTTCAAGAAGATGGTGTATTTTTTAACTAAAATCATTATTTCTGATCCACATAGTCATGTAAACAGTGGTACCTAATGACTCCGTAGGCCTCAGATTCTATTAAAATACACTAAGCTGTATCTAAGGGGCTACCAACAACTCGAATGTCTCTTAAAGTGTTCCGTTTAATTCTTTGTTTGTTTTATTAAATGATAGCTGTGTGCATTAATGCAATCATGGGGTACAGTGTGGTGTTTTCACATACAATTTGAAATATTTTCATCAAACTGGTTAACATAGCCTTTATGTCATTTTCTTAGTTATTATGTTAAGACACTTATAGTCTACTTTTAGAAAGATTCACTTATACCCTTGAAAGATCAGTTTAATTCTTTGAAGGAAAAGAAGATGCTAACTGTGAAAGTTTGAACTCCTTTTCATATGACATTTTTTTTAACCAGAGTCTTACTTTATCACCCTCAGTAGAGTGCTGTGGTGTCACAGCTCACAGCAACCTCCAGCTCTTGGGCTCAGGTGATTCTCTTGCCTCAGCTTCCCGAGTAGCGGGGACTACAGGCGCCCGCCACAACACCCAGCTATTTCTTTTGTTGCAGTTTGGCCAGGGCCGGGTTTGAACCCTGGTATATGGGGCCGGTGCCCTACCAGCTGAGCCACAGGCAACGCCCTCATATAACATTTTTAAGGGAAAGATAAGAAGACTTGTATTTTTATTAAAAATGTGTAGGGACAAATGATCTACTCCAACAGTATCTCATTACCCTGGTGGCTTCTTTGTCTTTTAAGTTCAACAAACCGCTCTTACTCCTTGATTGATGTATCTGTAACAGAGTCAAGACTCAGAGGCTTCATTTAAAAAATAAAAATCAAAGCCTCACAAAACAGTAACAAGAGGAATGAAGTTTTACATAACCAATTTTGGTCCCCCGGGGAGGAAATTTACAGTTGTTTCAGTAATACTTAGTGGTTCTTTATTAGCCATGTGAAAATGCTAAAACTTTTACAACCAGAATTCTGCAGTTTTAATTTGTAGCAAATATTCTTGGACTGAGGCCCACTGAGCTTCTCAAATATTTCAACCATGACAAGCTTAAAATTTTTTTTTTAGAAAATATGACTTGTTCATATCTCACTTTGGAAAACTGTTTGATTTGTTTATACTACAAATCAGAGAAGCTAGTCATCTCTTATTTTATGAGTTGTTTTTGTCATATGTTCTCCTATGAATTCGGAGAATCCTAAAGAATTTTATAAAGGCAGAATCATTTCAATCTAGAGAAATGACCAGTTTGCATATTAGTTAAAAAAAAAAAGAGAGAGAGAGAGAGAGAGAAATGAAAAATTGAGGTAGAAAGATAGGAAAATCTGGTTGATTTTTCTACTGTTGGAAAAGAAAACATTTTAAGATCACGATAAAAATAGTATGTATGAAGGCCAACTTAAGTACACTCTCTAATTTTTCTTTATCTTACATATTTTATGGCTTCCATTAATTGAGTTTTCTAAGATTGGCATTTATCAATTTATGCTCTTTTAAGTAAACATTGACGTTAATTTTCAATCATTTTCACGTGGCTGAAAGTATTTTTTTGTGCTTATTTTTACCAATGAGAATTCTGGACTCACAGATCTCTAGACATTATTCCTGATCACAACATGTATTCAACAAACATTGGTTCCCATTCCTGTACCTAAGGCTTTCTAAGTATTAAAGGAAGAAAAAAAAATAGGACCCTTGAAAAACTTAGTATGAAGAAAAAATATATGACAAAGAAGAAAAGGAAATAAATTAAATTTTAAAAGCATATATACTGCTTCAGAACACTTTAATCAACAAAGGTGTTATCACTATTAAAAGTAGACAGAGGCTCGGCGCCTGTAACTCAACTGGCTAAGGCACCAGCCACACACACCTAAGGTGACAGGTTCGAATCCAGCCTGGACCCACCAAACAACAATGACAACTGCAACCAAAAAATAGCCGGGCATTGTGGCGGGCGCCTGTGGTCCCAGCTACTTGGGAGGCTGAGGCAGGAGACTTGCTTGAGCCCAGGAGTTGGAGGTTGCTGTGAGCTATGATGCCTCAGCACTCTACCCAGGGGGACAGCTTGAGGCTCTGTCTCAAAAAATAAAAAATAAATAAGTAAAATAAAATAAAAGCAGACAGATAAGCTTACCTAAGAAGAAACCGATGTCTCCATGTCAGCCTCTTTACCGCGTGGCGGGTGCTTGGTACACAACAGATTATGAAGGTCTTAGTTTCTCTTACGCTAATTTAACTGGCTAAATCAGAAGTACAGCTTTGCAGTTAGTCAATTAGGTGTCCATTGAATGAAAAAAAATACTTTAGATACTCTAAAGTATGTCCCCTGGTATGGGAACTATATGCAGTTGGAAGAAACGATTACAGAAACCGCTGAGGAATCTGGAAGATTCCTTACAGTATGCATCATGATTTCTATGTGGGTTACCCTTGCATTTAAATCTTTCCCACATAGGAAGAATTTTAGGGATTAAAAAGTTTTCTATTAGCCTTTTAACCACCCTTTCCCGTAAAATGTTAAAGAAAGTTCACTTAGATTAATTTTAATATAAGCAATTGTAAGTAGAGGGACCCATATTTTTTGGAACTCTGATAACATGGGAAATTTCATTTTTAAGTAAGTCTTATTTCTAGAAAAGAAATTCCCAGATACATAGAAATAAAGAAATAGTTATAAAATAGACTCTAATATCTGTCTATATCTGTATCTAGGATGAAAATTATTTTTTATTCTAAATGCTATGGAAATTAGATATTAGAATAAATTGCTTAATCCACCCAGCACGGTTCCCTACTCTGCAGGTGCCAATAAGCTTTTGATTTTGTATTCATTGATTTCTTTGCTCAGTCAACCAACATTTATTAAACATTCTGTGCCAGGCACTCTCCTAAGTATCAAAGATGTAAAGATAAGTAAGACTTGGACCTTGTAGCCAAAGACTCAGAAAGCATCCCCAGGCCAGCTGCCAGTTCTGAGTCATAAGTTTAGAAGTAAAGGAGCATCATCACGATTGTGTGATTAATCAGTCCTGTAAATATTTTAAAACCATAATTTTATAAATCCTGAACCATAACGGAGGTACCTCAGGACCCATTATAAAGCCATAACAGAGACCTTTAACTTCTCAGTGCGTTAGAGGTTTGATTTGCAGAATGTGGGGCTGAAACAAACATCCCTTTCATAGGCTAGAGCTCGGAGTGACCACTGATTAAACGCCTTGTTGATGGAGATGAAGAGTTGAAAACTTGTGTCAGTTAACCAAGAAAAAGGGAAAATAGTAAAGTAGAGTGGACTGAGACCAACTGGACAGTGTGGACTGCCCACTGCTCCTGTGCCTCCCACAGGCCCCCAAAACAGCTGCCAAAAAATGCACTCTCCATTGTCTGGGCACAAGGAAATGTCTGGCATCGTCTCTTGTGCATTAAAATCCTAAATATATTAATTAGGGAGCTCGTCTCTTGGAATGACAAAACCAATTCCATGTGTTTCATCTGGTTTTAAACTGCGAAGTTGTTGATTATAAACTTGTAGCTGTGCCAAATGGAATACACAGACCCCGTTAGGTTGAACCAGAAATTTAAGAGCATGGAGGAAAATGGCCCAAGACAAGACTATGCAAAATTCAGAACATTAAAAAATGTTCATTTTATCCAGGATGATTTTAAAAATATACAATTTGTTAAATGTAATTGTTGATGAGATTGATAAAGAATGTCAGAAAACCCTTTGGTGGCTGTGAACATTAGACACAGTCTTGTAATGGGAAATACCAAGGGCAAGGACTATGTTTTATTCATTGTTTTACTTAAATGAAATTTATGTAACTTCTTTTCCTTTTGCTGTGCCTGTCAAGAAGTTTAGTGTAAGGTGTCTACCCAGAAGAAAAAAAATCATTTGACCACAAGGATGTTTATAATAGAATACTCATTGCAGCTCAATTCACAATTGCCACGGTGTGGAAACAACCCAAGTGCCCATCAGGCTGTGAATGGATTAATAAACTGTGGTATACTACACCACCGAGTACTATTCAGCTGTTAAAAAAAAGATGGAGACTTTACATCTTTTGTATTTAACCTAAATGGAGTTGAAACACATTGTTCCTAGTAAAGTATCACAAGAATGGAAAAACAAGTATCCAATGTGCTCAATTCTAATATGAAATCACTAGAAAAATAACTATATGCCCACAGAGAGAATCTCAAGTATAGTGTAGTGAGGGGGAGGGGGGAGAGAGGAGGAATGGAAAAGGGGAGGGGGGTGACTGGCGGGATCCCACCTCATGTGCACAGTGTGAGGGTGTTCAGCACGTCCCCTGGGTGAAGGGCTCAACTAGAACTTGAACTTTACCTTAGAAACAAAAACTGTGTAACCTAAACATCTATACCCTCATATCCATCTGAAATTTTTAAAATAGAAGTTTAGTGTAGGATTGGATGTGTGGTCCTAGTGACTGGCAGCTACTGGTGCTCAACTTCTTTTCTTACATTTGATTCCGTCATTCTGGGTTGATCTCATTCTACGAATGATTATTTTTATTTATTTATTTATTTTTTTGAGGCAGAGTCTCACTAGGTTGCCCTTGGTAGGGTGCTGTGGCATCACAGCTCACAGCAACCTCAAACTCTTGTGCTTAAGCTATTCTCTTGCCTCAGCCTCCCAAGTAGCGGGGACTATAGGTGCCCGCCACAACGCCCGGCTATATTTTTGTTGTTGAAGTTGTCATTGTTGTTTAGCAGGCTGGGGCCGGGTTCGAACCCACCACTGTTGGTGTATGTGGCTGGTGCCATAACCACTGTGCTACAGGCACTGAGCCAGAATGATCATCTTTTAAAAACGAGCATTCTTAAATTATCTTTTCAATAAGAAAAAAATATGAACCTTTATATCATCATTGTGCAGAACAAGGTTCCTTCTCTAGAAGGAACTTAACACATATTTGCCACATTAAGTATTAATAAATTGGTAAAGTAGTTCATAAAGAGAAAACGACATCCACCAATTTATTAAAATATTTTTTAAATCAAGTCCAGCTTAGAAAAATAACTGTATTTTATTACATGAAAACTTACAAAAAAAGAAGTTTTTTTTTTAAAATATAAAAACCATATCACTTAATCCCAGAGAAGCTGATCCTTCCTTTGGCTTCTGTCAATTTTAGACAGTCTCGACTTTGTAACTCACGTTGAAAACAGAGCATTTGAGCTGTGTTTGCTGTTAACTAAGTAATAAACCAAAAGGCTTTAGCTAATTTTTTGAGGTCATTAACATAATACGGTTAATCACCTTTGTTAAGACATATGGGCATTTTACAAAAAACTTGTGCAAATGGTCCTTGAAATAAGGATAAATAGATCTGATTTATGTTAAACTTTAATTAACCATATGCACTACTGTGTGAAAATGTTCATGCATATGTTGCTTACATTAATTGCTTTCATAAGTTAATTACTGCAACACACTTTGGCTTCTGTTCATTTAAAACTTAACAAATGTTCATACCAGCTGTGGGAAGTGATTGAAGGCAATAAATGAATGAGTAAACCATTGGTTTACTTGTTTAAATCTGCTATCTCAAGCTGTCCCGGGTCTTAATACATCAGAACAGGCACTTGGGAATCAGTGATCATGCAATTCCTATTTTAATCTCCGTGTACTCCTACTTGTTTCAGTAAGAGAGAGGTTGGACTTTTACATTCGTTTTCTACCCTCTGTGCTATAGTTAATTGCATATCATCATTGATTATGATTTTCTTTTATTAGAGCAATGTTCTGTACTTGGATGTAATCAGGCATATAACTGGTTCTCGTAATACCTGAATGTATTACAGACTGTAATACCTGGTGTCCTCTGGTATAGACCACCTTAATTGAATACTAAAGTTTGTGTTTAGAGAGATGATTCATATAGGCAAATGGCACTTCGTAAATGGTAGAACTCCTATTTTACTAAAACTGAAGTTTACTTTAACGATATCAGTTTGTCTCCCTGAATCTGTAGCGTGTTAGCCGATGTAATGTGATAATAAGTTACTACTAAAATATCTCACGAAAACCTTACCTTTTTGTAAGTACACGATTTCATCACTTTTGTTAAGAATCAGATTTCAGCATTTCTGGTTAAAGATGGTGGGCTGAGCACAGGCATTAGCCTCTGATCCCCTTCTGACAACCCAATAATGGGAATTTTATAAAGAATTGTTTTGAAAATCCTAAATCACTGAGACATAAGAAATAAAAGGGCGAGCACAAACAAGAGCCCTGGAAAGCGTATGGACAAGTGGTAACTGACTTAGCAGAATCTGGAAAGTTAAATCCTAAGTCAGCAGCTGAGAAAGCCAAGAGCGCCCTGATTTATGTTGTCGACCAAAAGGCTCAGAACTACTGGCTCCAGGTACTTCTGAAAGTGGAAGTGAAGGGGCTGAAACAAAAGCCTTTGGGTAAGAGGCCCTCAGACCCTCCACAGCGGCTCCCCAATTCCATTCAACCCTCCCCACTCTGGCAACAATTGGAAGTACACTCTCTAAAGGGACCGCAAGAGAGAGCTTCCTGACTGCGGTCCCAGGGCTAGTTAGGTAGGAAAAGAGCTCGAATAAAAGTTCATACATTACGGGTAAACTCTCCCCTACTTGACTTCCAATACATTGACAAAGAGGGTTACACCCTCCAGGCACTGAAAGACACTCTTCTCAGGAGTCTCTATAACCCAAGAATAAAGGCCTGACTCCATAGGCATAAGTCTGGGGTGGGGAGTCCCTCATGAAAAACCCCAGCCAGATGGCCTGGCCCTGCGGTCCACCTGCCTCACAGGGCTCCCAGTCAGCTCATCTACGCCTCGCTCCTCGCTCAGCTGAGGATCCTGAGACTTACATAGTCTAGCTGCATCCTTACCTTCCTAATAGGTAGTCGGTAGATGGTGCCTAAGCCTAAGTAACCAAGAAGCAGCAAATTGTTATCTTATTTAGAATTTTTGTTTAATCAGACCTGAAAGCAATCAATTTGAGAGCAGGAAACTACGTGACTCTCTCAATTATATGCATGGGCCAGTTGGAGTGACTCATACCTGTAATCCCAGCAATTTGGGAGGCCACAGTGGAAAGGTCACTTGAAGCCCAGTGTTTGAGACCAGCCTGGCCAACATAGCAAGACCCTATCTCTAAAAAAATTTTTTTAGTGTTTAATTAACTGGGCATGGTGGTTAAACCTGAAGTCTTAGAAACTTGGGAGGTGGGGGCAGAAAGATTACTTAAACCCAGAAATAGGAGGTTGTGATGAGCTATGACTGTGCCACTGCACTCTAGCCTAGCTGATAGAGCAAAGCTTTGTCTCAAAAACTAATAATGGTAATTATATACAGGTATCGGCTTGACAGAAATAAAAAGTAAATTTAAAATTATGGTAGTTGATTACACAGTTCTCATTGTAAAAACAAGCTTTAAAAAGAGTAAGCGAGACCTGCTAATTTTATTTGATCGATTTCCCAAACTTAGTCTTTTATAACTGATTTTCATGTAGATCCTCCACGCCTTCATGAGTGTCTGCTATTTTAAGGGCTACCTAGCTGTGGGAATTGTCATTCTGGGCCACCCCATCCTACATTATTATATCAACTGTAGTAGCTTAAATTGTACCTGCATCCTGATTAAGTATAAATTATATGTCATATAAAACTAAGAGGGTCTTTAGAATTTTGCTTTTTAAATTATTATTGCTTCAGGGGACTCACCTACTTTATGATCTACTTGTTAGCATTCTATAAATTTCCTGTATTTGATTATACACTAAAACTGTTTTGAAACTACCTGAAGAAATTCACATGAGCTAATAACTCATATTATCTTTCTCAATTAAGAATATAAGTTTGCCGATTGACTATTATTTTTATGAAACATTAATTGTGTTGCCTTAAAGCAAGCTTGAACATTAAAAAAAAAAATTCAGCACTATTCTTGAGTAAGTCCTGAGGACAGTATCAAGACAGGGGAAAAGTCTGAATTTTTAATCAGCCAATATACTTTGGAAGAATTTTGAATAGAACTGACTATGTTAAGAATTTAAAAGTTTTAATTACATTAGGATTTTACCTTAAGAGGTATTACGAAAGTCAGGGGGAACTGTGAAGTTATCTTTCCCTGGCTGGAATATTTCATCTCTCTGCCTCAGATTCCTTTCCATCACCTGTGGGTGCCTTATACCTTTGCTTCTGGTGGGATCCTATCTATAATTCTTACAGGCTGAACTCTTACAGTGTGCTGGCAGTGGAGGCAGGGTGGGGCTCGGGTTCAGAGGCAGTATCCTGATTGCTCTGGAGATTCGCACCTTGCTCTGACCACCCCATGTGAACTCAGTCTCTGCTGTGAGCACTGAATAATGATTTTCTGTCATTTGTCACAGTTAATTCATCCTACTTGATTGTTTCAAATTAGCTCTGCTGACTTGACTGTTGCTTATCTTCCACTCTTTAAGCCTGAATCTTGAGTCTTAAAACATAAGTAACAATCAAGCTTCAGGAATACAAGGTGTAAATCAGTGCCATAGTCTAGGAGTTACAAGCTATCACTCTCTTTCTTTATGGGTTGTGTTGTGGTCATGCATCACTTCCTCATAATAACGGTAAATGTTTACGGGGGATTTTACAGTTTACCTTTTTGTTCACAAACACTATAGTCTAGTCATTGTTCTAGTTTGGGGGAAGATCCCTAATCTTATAGAATTTTTTTCTTGAAAGAGGCAATACAAGCAATAAACTAGTGAACAAATGAATGTAATTAAACAAGTAAACAATAAATGTATACCATCTGCCATTTAAAAAAAATTCAGATAGTCATAGTACATAAGGAATAAAACTGGATGTTTTGGGAATAGAAAGCGTCATAAGTACACTTGTGTGCTGGGATCCAGTTTAATAAAAAAAATTAAAAAATAAAATAAAATACAGTGTCAGGAGAGTTTGGAGGTCCTTCTTTAGTCTGGGGGATTGAGTTTCTCTGAGAAGGTGACTCTTGAAATGAAGGTGAATAAGTGACTGAGCAAAGATCTGGGGACAGTGTTCCTTGCAGAGCCAGTAGGAAGGGCCTGAGTCAGTTACAGCCACCTGCAAATGATGATGATGGTGGTGACCAATGATGATGATGGCGGCCACGGAAATGGTGACGAGGAGAAGGAAGATGTTGACGGTGGTGGTAGGAATGATGGAAACAGTGGTGACGACAGCAACAGTAGCAGAGATGGTGATGACAGTGGTAGTGGTGGTTGTAAGACCCTTCTTTTATACATGAAAACTAAAAAAAAAACTAAATAAAATGCCGATGGTCACATGATTAGTATATTACATAGCCCTCCGATTCAAAATTTGTAGTGACAATGAGATTTCAAACCCTGAGGTTTGCCCTTTTTGTGATTGTAACAGAAACAGTCTTAGAGAGTGGCACATCTTTACAGAAATACCTGCATTTCAAAACCCTTCTTTAAAAAGACACTCCCCAAACTACAGGAGCTAATGTCATGGGAAGGGGCCCTGACGGGTCGGATTGGTGTCAAGGGGCTCTTGTCTGGTTCTGGTGACCTGCACAGCTCAGCGACATTGTTTCACTCCACTGATTGACACTGATGGACCAACTCTAAAGGCTTGATTTAAGTGTCTCTCTTCCAGCCCTTTGCGATACTTACTTTGGTACCACCCAGCCCACTAACTCTTCACCCACTCCGCCTCCAAGCCAGTGACCCTCACGCTCTACCCATCTCCACACTCACGTTCTCACTGCCTTCTCTCAACCAGCGTGCTTTCCACGCAGCTTCACGACATGCTCTGACACTCCCTCTCAGCTAACTCAGACCTTGACCAGCCCTGTAATTGCCCTTCTCCTGTCCTGTGCCTGAGAAGCTGCCATATTGGAGAAAATCGCATACCCCTGGGCCTGATCTACCTTTAAATTCATGACCAGTTGTCTCAAACGGGTCCTTACTCTCTTGCGTACTTCCCGGCACCCAGAGCCCTCTTGTCCTCCATACAAGAATAGTCAGCTCCTTTCTACTCTGGCAGATTTTCTCTTCTTTATGAGATTACTTGCTCGCTTTTTTCTCTACCATTTGTGTGAGCATTTAAGCATGATGGAATATCTCCCATTAAAAGACGGGGAGAAGCACCTTCGGGTTTACCTCTCCCATCTCCATTCGTTCAGCTTGTGCCGACCTAACTCTCTGCTCCCCATCATAGGAAAACTTCTCAAAGCAATGGTCTCCTTCCACAGTCTCACATCATCCTAATTCATTCCCATCAAGCCTCCATTCTCACTTTGCACTGGAACTGCTGTCGCCGAATTCCAGGTCCTCACCACGCCGATTCAGCAGCATCTCCGTGCGCCCTCTCTCTTTCTCCACCTCACAGCAGTATCCTGTGCAGGTGACCAGCCTCCTTGAGACTTCCCTCCTGCTTTCTGAGACCTGCACTCTCCTGGGTTTCTCCTTTCTCCTGGAAAACCCCTCCTAGCCTCCTTGCTGGTTTCTCTTCTCTGATGTACACTTGGAGTCATTCCAAGATCAGTGCTGGGTTTGCCTTGTTTTCAGATTGCCCTGAATGGTCTGGCTCACTGCTGTATCTTCACATCCCCCCTCTGTGTTGCTCATGCCCTTCTGGCTTTGCTTCCTGATCTGTCCCCAACTCCAGGCTCACTCGAGAAGCATCTTTAACATTTTCACTCACTCGTCTGAGCATCATCCCAAACTTAGCGTAGCAAAAACAGAACTTTGGTGTCATTGAAAAGAACATTATTTCTCTGCCACAATCCCTGTCTCAGTGAACTGGCACCTTGCTCTTAGTTGCTGACGGCTCTGTGTATGACATTCCTGATTTTGCTCTTTCTTTTTTTTTTTGAGACAGAGTCTCACTTTGTCACCCTCAGTAGAGTGCCATGGTATCATAGCTCACAGCAACCTTAAACTCTTGGGCTCAAATAATTCTCTTGCCTCAGCCTCCCAAGTAGCTGGGGCTACAGGCACCCACCACAACACCCAGCTATTTTTACAGATGGGGACCCACTCTGGCTCAGAACTGGTCTCGAACCCATGAACTCAGGCAGTCCACACCCCTCAAAACTTCATCCAGTCCCTCAGCAAATCCTATCAGTTCTACTTCTAAAATATTTTGAGTCCATACATTTTCTTAATCCTGTTCCTGCCTCTGTTACACACTTCACTATTTTCCAGCTGCCCTGGTCTCTCTGTCCCTCACACACAGTAGACTTGTCCTTGCCCCATTCTTTGTAACCAGCCAATTGTACCACAAAGAGGGCTCCTCATGTCTTGCTTTTGTTAGAACTTCCGTCTCTATCAGGTCTCAACTCAGATGTCCCATAGAAAAGATTTCCCTGACCATTTCATCTAAAATACCCAGCTACGCTCTGTCCTCTCACTGCTTTCTCTTTTCCTCACTATCCCTGTAACTAGCAGAGATCTTTGGTCATAGATTGACTTTCTTGTGTGTGATCTGTCTTCCCACCAGAATGTGTGGGAAGGAGCTCGTCCGACTCGGTCTGGGCACTGCGTGGTCTGATTCATCCAGACACTCGGTAAATATTGGTTGTAAAATTAATAGAGATGAATGAAAGAAAAGGGGAATACTTCAACATTAGCATTGAATTGAGTTCAAAGATCAGTGTGAGAATTTTTCCTAAAATGAGGGAAGGTAACGTAGATGTCTTAAAATGAATCAAATGCCGTTTTGAACGGATACATTCATATAACTTTTCCAGTCTCTTGCAACCAAAATTTACAACCGTGGCAAATGTAGTATTTAGTATTCCACAGTTAAGTCATCTGATTTTTAATTAATGAATCAACTCATTAGAAGGTAAGCCCTTAAGCAAATTCTTGTCTTTTATCAAAACCCCCTTCTTGCCTCCCTCTTCTTCAACTTTAATTTCCTCATGTTTTTTAAGCTCTCTCGGCCTCAGTTCTCTCATCTTTGAACTCGATGACTTCCGGTTTTCAAATTCTCTGATGCCGCCTTCACATCACCGTCATTCAGATGTGTTCCTTGGGCGTTCGCTTGTCTCTGTAATTTCCCCGCATTTTCATTTGTGCATTTTGCATAATTGAGATAGAACCACGGCTGTGACTGCAACCCCAGCTGTATGTCCCCAGGGAGCTGAGCGTATAAACAAAATAGCTGCCTCATAAAAGCAACTATTCCTATTGATAAATTATACATATAATCTGGGGTTGTAAAGGAATAAAGTAAAACTTTATGGTAGCAATTTATAAATAATGCTCTATAAACAGGAATTATCACGGTAGGTAGAGAAAACAGGACGTGAAGGTCCTGTGTGATGTTCTGTAAGCCCAGGATGGTTTCGGCTGCCACCTGAAGCCCATCTCACTTCGAGCAAGGAGCTGTGTCATCCTTTGCTGGAACCAGCAAGAGTCTGCCCCGAGGGACAAGATAACAAACCTTCAGAGGAGGCACCGGCCAGAACCACTCTGAAAGGGAAGTGACCCTTACTTCCACCCGAAAAGCATATGCCCATAAACTACAGCATACACTACCAAAATAAAGATAGTTTGATCAAGTTAAAACATGTTTTAAATGAAATCATTCTTTTTCCTTTTGTAAGACCTTTATAATTCTTTCCATATCACCTGTTATGTAAAAGTGGCTGAGTTCCACAGCCTCACCCAGAATGAAGGGCGAAATGGAACAATCAGCCACTCAAAGGAGTCCCCAGAAAGCTGTGTGCTCTCAAATTTCCCAAAGGCCAGGAGAGAAATGTTTGTTTTTAGAAACCCTAAATACTTTGTTCAGTTCTCCGTGTTATTTATACATGTGTCAGCCTCATTTTTAAGCAAAACGATTTTTTATTATACTACATCACCTAAGTTCGTTGTTAAAGAGAATGGGAATTTTTATTTAAGTTTTATGTGAAAGTCCAGATGTATTTATGCAGACCCCAAGTCTTCTCGGTATTCTGTCACCTTAATTTGACCACGGGGTGGTTAATACTGGGTATGTAGTCAGAAGGCATTGTGTTTGTCACATACGGTTGGGAGATTGGAGCTCATCACTCACCCTTTCTGGGTCTGTTTTGTCATTTTCAGAAAGTATCATCAGCATCCTGATCTGCCCACACCTCACAAGGTTGTTCCAATGAAATGAGATGATGCCAGAAGAAAGTGCATGATACACACATGAAAAAAAAGTCCGATGTTATAAAGAGAAAGGGCTGTATCCCTGGTATCCACTCAACTCATTAATTAAGACAGATTGATTTAATAAAGTTTTATTGAGTGCCTACTAAGTGCCAAGCACTTCCTGAAGCACTGGGAGTTCACAAATGAATTGAATAGAAAATAGATTAATGGGGACAGTGCCTGTGGCTCAAGGAGTAGGGTGCCGGCCCCATATACCAGAAGTGATGGGTTCAAACCTGGCCTTGGCCAAAAACTGCAAAAAAAAACAAAAGAAAGAAAGAAAGAAAAGAAAAGAAAATAGATTAATGGTTGCCTAGGCCTGGGGACAAGAATGGGAGTGAAGGCAAATGAGCATGAAACTTCTTGGGTTTTTTTGTTTTTTATATTTTTAGAGACAAGGTCTTGCTTTGTCACCCAGGCTGGAGGGCAGTGGCACTGTCATAGCTCACTGCAGCTTTGAACTCCTGGACTCAAGCAATCCTGCTTCAGCCTCCCAAGTAGCTGTGGCTACAAGCTCAAGCATGAGACTTCTACTAGGGGTGATATAAACATCTTAAAATAAGATTGTGGTAAAAGTTGTATAATTCTGTGAATTTCCTAATAATGATGTACTTGCACATTCAAAACAGGTGAAATTTATGGTATGTGTATTATACCTTGATAAAGCTTTTTTTAAAAAAATGACATAGTCCCTTCTCTCAAGAAGAGACTTGTAGTCTAATGGGGGAAAAGTGAACTGTGAGCCAAAGAATGGTGCGGTCCACCGGAGAGTCTGGATGCTGCAGGGTCACAGGAGGACATATTGAAACTTCATGCGATACAGATAAACATTAAAATGCTTTTAACATTAGTGATACTGTTGCAAACCCCAAAGAGATTTCATGCTCTATTAAGAAACATAAAAGATCTAAAATTTGCAAAAGCTATTAACTCTTATAGTGAACACGGCATGTAGTAGACCAAAGGTTAGGAAATGATGCCCAGCGTGTCTGGAAACGTGGCCAGAATGGTCGATTTCGTGTTCATTGAGCGTCACAGATCCCTCAGTGTCGTCTGGATCACAGGTAGAAGCTGGCCGAGGACGGATGGCCAAACCTGGCGTACTCAGCTGCTTGCACCCAGGCCCTCAGGGAAACTGGCTAGCTGGGATCCTAACTCATCACAGAGCAGCCAGAGTGGAGACTGCAGACACCCACTCGGGTTCACTCAGGCGGAACGAGTCTGCAGTTCCAGTTCAGGCTTTCTATTTCCGGAGACATTTTTCTGCTTTCAGGAAATGTAAAGGATACCCTTGCTCCAGGTTTGAAGTTGGACCCCTGACTCTTCCAAGCTTCCTCTATTTCCAGCCGTTGTCCTAGTTTATAGTCCTGACCCTCCAAACTTCGTGGAGAAGCATCTCTCCACTAAGCGCCTGGCTCCCGGAGCAGGCACGGGGTATGATCTTCTTCTACCCTGGTCTGTACACCTCAAAAAAGAGCTGCCTCATCTGTGGCCTCCCACTGATGAATTCATGCATCCTTTCATTCACTTAGCAAATATTCATCAGGCCTTGTCATCTCCTTAAATTTGACCCCAGCCTGTGCAATCAGACAGCATCTCTGGTCCTAAAGCTACAAAGCCACATCCACCTCTCCCAGCTGACCTCTGTATTTGGCACCTGGCCACCCCATGAGCGTGTGTTCCCTTAGCAAAGAACAGGTATTTCTTTATTTTCACCTGTATGGAAGATGAGCAAAATGTAATAATGAGGAGAAAGTTTATTTTTTTTTTATTGTTTCTTATAGCATAACTATGTACATTAATGCAATCATGGGGTGAGGAGAAAGTTAATAGCAACCATCGTTCACTGACTGATTTTCGCAGGTCTGTAACTAGATATGAAGGTGGCCCGGGAAAGAGGTTTACTCTCCCTGGTGTCTTTCTCTCCAAGTAATTTTAAGATTCGAAAGAAATATTCATTTTTCCTAAATTGCTTCTCTGGGCCTCAGTTTTCTTTCTCTCTTATAAAAAAAGGTATTGACAACCTCCAAGGCCTCTTTAAGCTTGAACATGCTTTGATATTAGGAGTCAAAATTCAGCCCTTAGTTTCACAGGGAGAAGTGGAGGTTTGAAGTAGAACTAAATGAAGCAGACTGTGCCCCAAAATAAGACTTAATAATTTTTTTTTTTGAGACAGAGTTTCACTATGTTGGCCTCAGTAGAGTTCTGTGGCATCATAGCTCACAGCAACCTCAAACTCTTGGGCTTAAGCGATTCTCTTGCCTCAGCCTCCCAAGTAGCTGGGACTACAGGTGCCCACACAACACTCAGCTATTTTTGTTGTTGTTGTTGCCATTGCCATTGTTGGTTTTTAGCTGGCCCGGGCTGGGTTCAAACCTGCCAGCCTTGGTGTATGTGACCTGCGCCATAACCACTGTTCAATGGGTGCCAAGCCAAGACTTAACAATTAGACCACATCTACCAAAGAAAACATTTTATCAAACTGAATTATTATGCATTATTATTTTATGGGTATCATTTCAGTCAAGTTATTGAAATTTGCACAGGGACCTTTTTGCTTAGCTCTGATAATCGTTTTTATGCGTAGGACAGCTGTTGCCCGATCTGGCCTGAATCTTATCTGATGGGGAAGTATCTCCTAAGCCCTACTCATGCCTGGGCAGGGGGTGGTACACGCTGATCATATCACATAGAGCAGGCGTCCTCAACCTACGGCCCGCAGGCCACGTGCAGCCTACCTAAGACATTTATCTGGCCTGCCAGGTGTTTTTGCCACTGCTACCTGTCCTGCTTAACAGCCGACTTGTCCTGGGGCCTGCAGTCTGGCCCTCCAAGGGTCTGAGGGACAGTGAACTGGCCCCCTGTTTAAAAAGTTCGAGGACTCCTGCATAGAGGACCCCTCATGTCTTGCTTTTGTTAGAAATGTCTTCTCCATTCAAGCCTCATCTCGGATGTCCCTTCCACAGAAAATATTTTTTCTCAAATGTTCAGTGCGGTGCCACAGGGATTCTCAGATGACCTGGAATGACGGCAGTCAGGGCAGTGTCTAGAACAAAAATGACCAGTTTAATTAGCCAAAAAGGGGATCACTTCAGCTTTGGTCTGCATCGAAGTGTATAAGCCTATTTGGCTGATTTCAGGAAGAAAAATCGTTGTAATTGTTCGTGGAAATTAACCTTTTCAGCGTTTCAGCCTTTTACTTTGTGGTGCAGTTGGCAGGCTTGGCTGGGTTTCACAGGCTGTTTAAACTTACAAGGATGAACTGTTCTGAGCAGAGTTTTGGAAATTAGATAAGCGATTTGTTTTTTATCCTTTTCATGGAAATTAAGATCATACCATTGCTGCAACTAAAGAGGCAATTCAGCATTAAAGCAAGCATGATCTCTTCTCATGTACTACTTAAATACAGCGTGCACTTGTTAATAATACATGCTATTGTCTCACGGTATTATTTTTAATTAAATGTGTGGTTGAACCATTTTTCAAAGGCACTAACCTTGTATACAGGCACTGAAAGGTGATCTGGCCCTTCCTGTGCCGGGCAGAATCTGCAGAAATACATCCTGAACCCGTAGCTATTGTTGAGAATCCATCACCTCCGGGCAGGGGGAAGGGCAGGAATTAAACATAAAATACATGTTAATGTCAAACGAAGACAGAGCAGGTCTCATGGAGGTGAGGTTTATTTTTAGTGACTAATATAATTTTTGAAGACTAAATTATAGAAAATACCAATCATTTTCTAGTGTGTTGGCTCTTAAAATTAGGCAGCTGGGTTAATAATAGCACATTTTCATTAATAACCTACAGGAACACCTGTACTTATTCATCAAAAGACTTCAAAATGATATTCCAGTCAAGGAGTATCAAATTATCATTTGAAGATTATTGAATAAAATTTAGGAATAGTTCGTTCCTAAGAGTGAGTTAAATACCTTTCAATATGTTACATCGGCAGAGATAAAATGACATGGAGGGTTCGGTGCCCGTAGCTCAGTGGTTAAGAAGCTGGCCACATACACTGTGGCTGGAGAGTTCAAACCCACCCTGGGCCTGGTAAACAACATTGACAACTGCAACAAAAAGTAGCCAGGCATTGTAGCAGGCACCTATAGTCCCAACTACTTGGGAGGCTGAGGCAGGAGAATGACTTAAGCCCAAGAGTTTGAGGTTGCTGTGAGCTGTGAGCTGTGATGGCATAGAGCTCTACTGTGTCTCCAAAAAAGTAGCATAAAAGTTAAGAGCACAACATCTGGAGATAAGACTGCCTGGGTGTTAGTTTCAATACCTGCTAGCTGTGTGGTCTTGATTCAATTAATTTTTTTAGTTGATTTTTTTGTGCCTTATGTTCCTCACCTGTGAAATGGGAATAATAATACTGATACATCATGATTGCTAACATTTACACAGCTCCTGCTTTGCACCAGGCACTGTTCTAAGAAAGCAAGCATGTGAGTGAGAGAGACAGAAACAGAGAGAACGATCGATATTATTAATACCTGGTACTATTCTGGGATCAATTATACATTTAATCTTCTCTGAGGCAGGTGCTCTACAAGTAAGGAAACTGGGGAACCAAGAAGGTAAACAAGTTGGCCAGCGAAGTATCAGAGCCTGAATCTAAATCCATAATGTCCAGCCCTCAAAGCCTGTCCTCAGACGCTACCTGATGATGCCTACTGCACATGTCCACAGAGGTCTGCTGTTTAATGGGATCATATAGATAAACAAAAGGCATCACACGTTTTTGGTTTCTAGTAAGTTCACATACCAGAGTGTGAAGCCATCAAGATCAATTTTTTTTTATATTGAAAAAAAAAATACATTTCAGGTTATCATTTTGCAGTGGTAAATATTTGGGGACATTGGTAGGAAAAATAGTACATTCTGCCAATATACAAGTCAGTTACAGCGTGAACATCATTTAACAGAAGTTAAATTAAGATGAGTAATAGTTTTGGGGTTTTTTGGATTTTTTTTTATTAAATCGTAGCTGTGTACATTAATGCAATTATAGGGTACAATGTGCTGGTTTTATATACAATGTGAAATGCTTTCATCAAACTGGTTAACATAGCCTTCACCTCATTTTCTTAGTTATTGTGTTAAGACATTTATATTTTACTTAGTAGATTTAACATGCACCCTTGTAAAATGCACCATAGGTGTGATCCTGCCAATTACCCTCCCTCTACCCATCCCCACCTCCTCCTCTTTCCCCTTCATCTTGGGCTGTAGTTGGGTTATAGCTTTCATATGGAAGTGTGGATGCTTATATATTGGTTTCACAGTAGGGCTGAGTTTCGTTTTTTTCTACAAATACGTACTGAAGACACATTACGTGCCTAGTATTGTTCCTGGACCTATTTTAAGGCATTTGTCAGACAAGACAGACAAGGTCCTGTCTCTCACACGGTTTATTTCCTAGTGAATCATTTGGTCATGAACTCAACTCAAATTTGTCTTTCATCCTTGGAAACAATGTCACAACTAAAACTAAAATCTTCTGTTGTTAAGTACTTGGGACATTAGCACAGAGATGCCACAGCCCTCCATGTCACTGTCTTTTCCTCACACATTTAAGAAAAGTTATCAGAGCAGATCTCCAAAGAGCCTGCCCCGCCCCATGCCAGCCTGCCCCCTCCCACCTGTACCAGCCTGCCCCCCCCTCCCCCCAGCAGCTGGGGGACAGAGCAGAGGCACTCTAGGACCTCTGAGAACTGCGTCCATAAATAAAGCTCTTTCACAAAGGATGCACTGACCACGGTTTTCTTCCCTGGAACATCAGTGGATGTTTCCCAAGTTGCCATTCTCCTCATTACTCCTTGGTTAAAGCCCTCAGAGTTCTAAAATAGCAGCTGAGCCTTTCAAATTCCTGAGAGCAGAATTTGACCCTCCTTCCTCCCTATGTTGTTTTCTCTTGCTCTTGTCCTTTTAAAAAGAATTTTCATACTCTGCTACTATCAGTATTATGTGAAATAATTTATATTAGTGAAGGTTTGTTGTTTTTTTTTTATTTTACTTTTCATTGTTTTGTTGTTGTTGTTATAGTTGTCATTGTTGTTCAGCTGGCCCAGGCTGGGCTCGAACCCACCAGCCTCAGTACATGTGGCCGGCACCGTAACCACTGTGCCACAGGCACCAAGCCTAGTGAAGGTTTTTTTAATATCATATTATATCCTTTAAATATCAAAGGAGAAGGAATTAATCATTAAAACAATATGATTTAAGATGCTTTTTTAGTCATTTTATTATTTTATGAGAAAATGGGCTTATAAAAATTTTAATTTTATTTTAATTGAAAGAAGATAATTGTATTTATTGGGGTGAACACGTAGGCAGACACTGAGGAACGATTGTATCAAGCAAATGGTGGCATCGGGGTGTCCTCACTCTGCCATTCCGATGATCTATTCTTAAAAGATTAAAGAGAAAAAAAATGTACTTATATTGACCACTCATAAATTTAGCATATTTAATCTCATTTAACTCTCACAACATTCTGGAAGTACATATATCTAACTCCCATTTAATCAAGTGAAAATTGATTAAATGTCAATCAAGCTCCAAGTTCACTGAGGCAGCAGAGCCAGGACTAGACCAGCTGGGTCTAAAGGTCATGTCCTTCCTTTGAAACCACAGCATTCCACCTCATCAGAGGTTGTGCAGACGTCCGTAAGACCTCTGCTGTTTAAGAGAAACAGTTCTGAACAGTCTTGTAGAACCTGTTGGAAATATGTCACATGAATATTAGCATGAACACACTGCCATGTGTCATGTACTTCCTCCAAAAAGCCATTGATGAGTAGCCGTTCACAACCACTTTAAAGCAATTATACTTCTCAGATGAAGTGCTACATTTTAGCAAATTATTTGATGATTCCATTAAAAGTAATAAAGATGTTGTAATTGGCATTAGATGGGCACCTTTCCCTATTCATTTTATGATACACCTTTTAAGCTTGTCATCATCATCGTTTAATATTTACTACACATGATATTCCTAGTAAAGCAGTGTTTGGACTGGAAAACCCAGCTGAGACACAAGCAAAGCTCATTGCTTATTTAATAGTCACAAGCCATTATTAACTGCTATTTAAAAGTTAGGTTCTTATATACCAGTTAGGAAAATCTTTATATTCATTTGCAGAAAAATGGGCAAAAATCAAAAGCCTATAGGTGTTCTTGTACAATATTGAATTTGACTGTTCCTTCTAAGAAACCAAACGTGCGTTTGTTTCTTTTCTGCCTCATCATCTATTAAACCTAATAGAAAGAGCGAGGATGGAAGGGAGTAAGTATGGGCTTATTTACATACTAGTACAGTGCCAGATCTTGCCATCAATTATATCTAGCATATATATTAGTTTCAACACTAGCAGATTTTTTTTTCTCTGAACGTCTCTGATAGATTATATATATATATCTAGAACAAATCCAGAAATCTTAAAGTGTTTCAAATGTATTTATCCCATTTGCAACATGAGGAACAGGGAAATTCCTTTCTCTCATTTTCCCTGTATGAAAATAAAGCCCAGCAAGGTGGCACCTTGAGGTGCCCAGTGGATAACCACGACTAGTCCTCAGACTCTGACTCTGATGGTCTTCCCATTGAACAGTTTTACTGCTCTTCATATCCCTAAGCTTTTCACTTTTGGCTTTCTGTTAATGATTATTTTTGCCATATCCCTAGAAGACCTGACCTTCACAGTAGCCTTTGAACCTCAGTGTTAACTGGAACTGTATTAGCAAGCTGGCAGGGCCATGCATGTAGGTTTTCACGGGTAATATTTAATAATGATGATGTTCAGAAAAAAAAAATCTAGTGTTGAAACTAATTTATATGCTTCACTTGGCATGCTATTTCTCCTGAGCTTTGAAATTGAAGTTTTTTCTACGCTGGGAACCTAAAATCAGGCAGTTCTTAATATACTCCTTTGATGCTAAGTTGGAAGGGAAAGTTTGGAATATCTAAAGTTATCATCATCCAATAATATTTATTACACACTATGCTTCATAGAAGAGGGGCAGGATTTGGACTAGAAAACATAACTATAATACAAGCGAGACTTTTTACTTACTAGGTCATGAACCATTTTAACCACCATGAAGATGTTACGTAGGTTCTACTGGCTTGGACTATGTAAAGGTCAGTGGAACATCTGTAATGAATCACCAGTGCAAGTGTCAAACGTTTCTCACTCTTAGTATACAGTCTTAATAAGTATAATTGTACCACATCCAGGGACATTACCTGTTTATCTTCTATATTTCAAAAGGAAAAAGAATATGTGATTTGTCTCATGAAGAGGCCTCATGGCCTGCATCTGTATCTCTGTCCATAATGGCCATGTTCATTCTGTCAAATACTAAATAGTAAGGCCGGGCACGGTGGCTCATGCCTATAATCCCAGCACTCTGGGAGGCTGAGGCAGGTGGGTTGCCTGAACTCACTAGTTCAACACCAGCCTAAGCAAGAGCAAGACCCTGTCTCTAAAATTAGCCAGGTGTTGTGGTAGGCACCTGTAGTCCGAGCTACTTGGAAGGCTGAGACAAGAGAATCACTTGAGCCCCAGAGTTTGAGGTTGCTGTGAGCTGTGATGCTATGGCACTGTACCAAGGGTGACAAAGTGAGACTGTCTCAAAAAAATATATATTAAATAATAAGATGTATTATTACAGCCAGAGAAGTCTTATCTATTTGTAAAGTGACATGAAGATAGTTTATAGTTCATTTTGTTTTATAATAGAATGATTTTACAGGAATGTTGGCTTCTGTACAATTTAGATACAGTAAAAATATAAACAATCATTAAAAAAAACAAGTTTCATAAAAGTCTTAAGGATCCAATTATACAATGTTACGAAGAGGAACAGCATGCTGGGGTTTTCCAAAAACACCCAAAGTCAATTAATGTAGCACCACATCCATTTAAGAAGCAATTATCAACTTTTTCTACCAAGTCAAGGTCAAATTTCATGGTGGCCAAACTCTTAATTTTAAAATAATTGCTGGACTAAACTTTGATTAACAAGACCACAGATTTGAAGAAAATGTGTTAAGGTTCCTTGAGGTCATTCTTATGATTGTAAAAAAGAAAAAAAAAAAAAAAAGAACGAAAGATATGTATTGGCTTCACAGAGGGCCAAGACCTTTTTAAAACCAGCTTGGCTTACAAATTCAACTGACCCGTTGTTACGATACCTCGCGGTGAAGAACCACAAGAACAACTTGTTCTGAATCTTCTGGCTGACTCTCCAAGCACAGCAAGCCCTGAGAAACTTCTGTGATTGGAGGAGACACTGTTTTACTGAGCATGGGCTTCCTTGCTCTCATGGAATGGATAATTATTTTTTTTCTTGTTATTAGATTTATGGTCAGTATTAATTTTTCCTCTCAAGGTATGTATTATGAAAAAAAGAGAAAGTGGAGGTTGATTTTATATCATCTTTCTATACTTAAATCTGCCTCCCCCAGTAATGTGTATTTTCATCTTTTTTGAAAACTAGTTCCTCAGGTTAGTATCTGTATTTAGGTTACTTGTCATCCTAATAGGTAAACATATGCCAGCTGTTTGTTTTAGTTTTCTTTAAATAGATTCAGAAAAGGGAGTCTGAAAGAGCTAAAGTTGTGTGAAAAGAAGATGACGATTTTATATATGACAACTCTCATGGTCAATGTTAACAACATTATCTTCTCGAAATTCCACGGAGACAATGGAAGCAGATTTGTAGACCAAAGGAAATTTTAAACAGCAAACTGAATGTGCACTGTCCTGTTTCTTAAAGCCTCTTCTCCCCCTGCAAAATGCTGTCTTTTTTACTGTTTTTTTTTCTTTTACTCTTTTTTTAGTTAGTATTGTTATTGGCTCAGAAATCAGAGTAATGTTTCTTGATTGTCAATGTTCATATATACTTAAACTCACTCAGAAAACAGCAGAACGAATTTTTTTCTTTTAGCTCATTAAAGAACTCAGACCCAAGATCTTTAACCTTCACTAATGGGTAGTCGAGGCTGGATAGTTGAGGCCTGGCTGGCAATTAATATTGATTCTCAACAACCTTATACAGATTATCTTCCTGCACGATCCCATATGAAATGGACACAGTGGAAGTTTTGTAGCTCTTGGCTTTCATAGTGTAGAACCAAGTGTGCAAAGTAGCATCATACGGGGCAAACAGCACTTTCAACCATGTTAATAGAGTAGGACTTTGGGGCCACCACGGGTGCAGGATGGAGCAGCCTCCCTGCTGCAGTGAGAGGCAAGGACAGCTGTATATATATTCTTGCACTTTTGGGTCTATTTCTTTAAAATAGATTGTGAGATATCAACATTAATCAGTGCAATACCTTTCTGATTCTATACTCCACATGCCCATTATAGTGTCCATATCGCAAACTTTATAGTAAATGTTTTTGTTTTTTTTTTTTGAGACAGAGCCTCAAGCTATCCCCTTGGGTAGAGTGCCATGGCATCACAGCTCACAGCAACCTCCAACTCCTGGGCTCAAGCGAGTCTCCTGCCTCCGCCTCCCAAATAGCTGGGACCACAGGTGCCCGCCACAATGCCTTTGGTTGTAGCCATCATTGTTGTTTGGCGGCCCGGGCTGGGGATGCGAACCCGCCACCTTAGGTGTACATGGCTGGCGCCTTAGCCGATTGAGCCACAGGCGCAGAGCCTATAGTAAATGTTTAACTACTTTAGTGTAGCCTTAGAAGTATTCATATCGCACTTGTTTTCACGTATACACTTTTGCTCTTTTGCTCAATGGAATACGAGTGGACCTTTCTGCCATGATCAATAAAATCATTCTCTCTCATAAATCACAGTGGGAATTAAACTAGCTGTTACTCCCATCATAGTTACACTGAGAGGTAAGAATAATATTTCCCTTACTGAAAAAAAACAAAAACAAAAAAAGAAAAAAATATTTCCCTTACTGGTCTCCTCTCCCAATAAACTAAATTGATTTTTTAATGCTTATCAATTTATACCATATTTAATCATGAAAGAACAAAACTTCCTCCCTTTTTTTCCAAAATGTTTTTTCCCTCTCAAATGGCTTCTTAATTAAAACTCGCTTGCACAATCTTTTTATTCAGAACTCTATAACTTTTTCACATTCCCAAAAGAGATGCAGAAAATTTGCTTTTGTTCTTTCAGGAGGAGAATTAGAATATGACAGAAATGTCTCTTGAATTACTTTTCCTCAAGGATCTTGGTAAGCCTTGTCTCTAAAAATCAGAAATAGATAGCTAAGAAAGACTAAGAATTGTGCACTCAGAATCCAAAAAAAAAAACATAAAAAAAGAAACCAAAGACCACTGGAAGTTTCATCCCTTACTGCTTTTCTAAAATCTGTCTTGGTAGCAGTTTGTAATAATAACTGGCAGAGTATTCAATATCACGTCTTCATGACATACCACTAGCAGCCAATCTTGGTAAACAGTCTGATTAAAAGATTATCTGTCACCAGGATTTCATCATCCTCTAGACTGATTCACTTGTTTGGAATCAGGGCACAGTCTGAAGTCACTGAATGGAGTTGATGAGGCTAACATTTCACAAAATAGAAAATAAAAATTGTCATCTAAAAATCAGGCAGAAAATCCTCCCTGATTATCGCCAACTTGTATGATGCATACACGAGAAGCCCGACGGGGGGTAAGACTGTCTGGGGTCCATTCACAACTCCCAGGAGCTGCTCAGCTGTCTCACTGACTCCGTTGGTGTGAGCCAGCTGCCGTCCCCTGTTCTCATCTGGGGACAGCGCTGACGACGATGATTACACCTGCTGTACCAGTGACCGCAGTGACGTGGGCAGTCAGGCCACATCTGTGCGTGTTGGAAGACTGGAGGGCGGGGTAAATTAGAAGGGCTGGCTTAGTAGAACAATTCCCCATCTAGCAAGGTCTGCCTCGAATTCTAAGAATGTTTTCAGAACTTGGAGGAGGGCTGTATCCTGGAAGGGGGAAGCCCAAATATTGACTCTTTTGCCTTCGATGTTGTCATAAGGAGCAGTCATCCCAGGGTAACTTCCTGAGCTCTATAAAGGTCGCGTGAAATCAAGATCCTGATAATGATTAAAGATGTGACTCCAAGACCTCAGAACAGTCTTCTAGCTGCTTACATCTGCGCGTGTTGATTGTGTTTCTGAAATTTTAAGCCTGATATTCAGTTCCCTCTGATTTCTCAAAATTCTGAAAAATTGATGTTGAAAGCTTGAGCCATTTCACATGCACAGGAAGTGTTCGAACATGGAGCAAGTGTGAGTTTTCTCCCAGTGACCAGAATTTTCAATGTCCTTGTCCTTTCCAAATCCTCTTTTTTCAAAAAAACCATTCTTCCTTCATTCAACCCTTTACCCTTCTAATGTAGAAACCTAGGCCCTCTCCTAAGATATGCAACTTGTCAGTAATTATGAAAATATAGACCTATATTCTCTTTTTATTTGGTGTTAGTATTTTTACTTCTTTCTAATCCACAATCATTTCCCATAGAACATTCAAGGAACAAATATTCTTTAAGGACGAATACCATGTATTATGCATATAGAACGAGGGAAGCATTTAGTTCTTAGTACCTGGCAAAGCCATCTCTTTAGGGGACAATGTACTTCTAGAACTTCTTATTCTCTCTAAATCCAATAAATTAAGAGACAGATTGAAGAAACTGAAAGGGAAAGCAGTTAGCATTTTGCCAAATACAATGAGGGTCATGTATTAAAGTTTGAGGGTCTGAAATTAAAGTTTGGCTTGAAAGGATGTTTGTGCCTGGCACACTGAAGTCACGACTTGGGAACAATCCAGGCACAGGAGAAAAACTGGCCATGGTAGACTTGCCAAGTGGAAGGAAGGAAGGGTGGATGGTAAAACGAAGCAAAGAGGAAGGATTCCGTGAGAGTGGTAAAGTATTGCTAGAAATGGTTAGTTGGTGTGTCACATGATGAAGCCAACTTCCAGTCTGACTGCAAAGAAGACTTTCCAAGAGAACGCACCTGGGCAGGTGCACAGAGCCAACACAGACACCAGGACCCGCTCCCCTTCCCTTGCCAGCAATTTTTCCATTCTCCATGGCTTAGGTGGTTTCCCCCCTCCTTTTTTGATAAGCCTTATCTTTTGCACTATTTATTTTTATTTTTAATATATCCACGTCTTTACATTTAAAGGGAGCTTCTTTAGACCACATATAGTTCTTTGTTTTTTATTCAGTCTCATAACTGTCTTTTAATTGTTCTATTAAGACAATTCACACTTAACATCATTATTGATAGTTTCCCTAATACCTACCTTATTTGTGACTGTTTTCTATTTTTTCCCATTAAAATTCTTTATTGAAAAAGGTACCTTTAAAGACTGAATTCCTGGAAAGATTTAGCCTTCTCTTTGAAGTTGCATTTAAGTTTATAAAATATCAGTTCTTTTCAAATAATTAAGAGGTTAACACAGACCTCATAAAAATTCTGAATAAATTATGGGAAAGGTAATACATTGATTTCTAATTAGATGAATATCTTGATTCTATCAGGAAGAATAGCTGAGTGATTATAGCTGAGAAATTTTGAAAAGGAAGGGAATAAAGATGTTATACCTCTTCTGAGTATTGCTAGGTTTTTTTTTAACCTTTCTTTTTTTAAATGGATGATTAATATAACTTGAGCTTTAACAGGTGCAAACAATGTAAGCTAATCATTTGTACCCTCATATTAATCTGAAAAATATTTCTTTGAACAAAGATCTTGCTATGTTACCCAGGTTGGTCTCAAACTTCTGGGTTCAATTAATCCTCCTTCCTCATCCTCCCATGTACCTGGGACTATAAGAATGTTCCATCATACCTGGAAAATAAATTGTTCTAAACATAATGCTAGATTCAATTTAGATCCTTGCACTGTACACATCATTTTTTTTGTTTTTTTTTTTTAAGACAGAGTCTCACTTTGTCGTTCTTGGTAGAGTGCTGTGACGTCATAGCTCACAGCAATCTCAAACTCTTGGACTCAAGAGATTCTCTTGCCTCAACCTCCCAAGTAGCTTGGACTAAGGTGCCCACCTCAACACCTGGCTAATTTTAGAGATGGGGTTTCACTCTTGCTCAGGCTGGTCTCAAACCTGTGAGCTCAGGCAATCCACTCTCTTCAGCCTCTCATACTGCTGGGATTACAGGTGTGAGCCATCGCATCCAGCCACTGTACACTGTAACAACACAGCTCATAACTTTTCCTTCTAGACCACACTGGTCTAGAAGGAGAATGTCTTGGAAGTGTTTTAAGAAACACCCTGAAGTTTTAGAAAGAAAATATTTTTGTAATGGTGTGAAATCACCTTCATAAAATCACAAACTTCACCAAATATTGTAGCTTCCTCCAACAATGCTAAATTCTAAACCTAATCCACTTTCTAAATTATTTTCTAGCCTAAGCTGAGTTTAGACACTACGAAACTCAAAGCAAATTATTAGATCCCGCCTTCTTTGAAATTCCTTCTTTGATACTAACCGCTTCCTTTCACAGTGAATTTCTAATTAGCAAAAGTATCGAGACCTTTCCTGGGAATCTTTCTTCCCTCCCATTCATTCCCTCTTTTATCATCCTGCCAAAATCTTTTCTTAACTGAGGGGTTTCTTTTGTTGTTTGATTTTGCTGTTTTAAGTCAAATATCCTAAACTACATCTGGATTATAAATTCCCAAAACAAGCATCAGTTCTCTTTCTTACTTCTCCTGTTTTTCCTTGAGGACCCTTTAATGTGGCTCTGAATGCAATAAATGCTTCTGGTAACTCTCCAGCAGGCTGAGTCTACTGGATTCTTTAAGTACCTAGTGTGTGCCTATAGTGCTAGACTCTTCAGGCGTCCTCAAACTGCGGCCCACCTAGGACATTTTTGCCTGCCAGGTGTTTTTGCCACCGCTACCTGTCCTGCTTAGCAGCCGACTTGTCCCGGGGCCCACAGTCCAGCCCTCCAATGGTCTGAGGGACAGTGACCTAGCCCCCTGTTTAAAGAGTTTGAGGACCCCTGCATACACACCAAGTGGGTGAAACAGACTTTGGTCCTGCCCAACGGTCCTGCCCATCACCTGTCCAGTGATGAAGCTTACATAATGAGAACTTCTCCTAAAACTCATTTTATCCAGCGAAGATACAAATATGTGTATAGAAAAATTTCAGCCTGAGTTGAAGCCAACTAGCTATAAGCCAAGATTTTCTTCTTACGAATTACAGTTTCAATTGACAAACTATCACTCACAAGACCTCTCCAGGCCTCGGGGTAAGAACTGCTCATTCATCTTTCCTTTCTCAGAGGGGAGGTCACTAACGAAACGTGATCAAGGCCATTCACGTTGGACCCACATGTGTTTCTGTTGCTGTCTTTCTCCTATTTTGTAGGAAATGACACCCACAAATTGTAAAATGTTTAAACAGCACTGGAGCGACACTTGCACTTAAAATTCCACCTTCAAATTCAATAAATCGTTCTAAGCTGTCACCTCTGTCTCTCTTCCTTCTCACAGAATAAGAACCTGTCTCTTAGGGCAGTCCCCACCCTGTCCTTGCTGCCCCCTTTAAGGTCCTCCCATCCCTTCTTGTAACTGCAAAATCTTGGACTATGTGTACCCACTTTGAGAAGCACAAAGAGGACTCTCACTGTTTGAGTTTCTTGTGGAGATTGGAAGCAGGGTAGGCAGAGGGAGGCGTGGAATGAAACCTCAACATGCACATATTACAGTTTTGACCTTTAAAGCTTGAGAATGCACAAAATTTTAAAAGAAAAAAATGTATAGAAGTATGTTGAGAAAATGAAAACGGCTGGAGGAGACAGCAGCACTAGTATTTCACCCACAGTCACCATTTATGTCATCTTTCTGGCCCCCCGGATGTTTCCTTGGAATGACTTATGAGACTTCAATTAAGCATCCACCAACAAAGAACAGTAGCAAAACCGAGTCAACAGAAGCTCAGATTCCTTGGCAGTCTCTCAGATTTCACAGTAAGAATGTGATGTCTTAGAGTTCCTCTCCGGGTACTTCATGCAGCTACCTTATCCGTGACGCCGCATGAGATTGACTAAGACCATGCCAAGCTTCTGCTTCCAACTGCAGGTGTGTGTTGGAGTCACAACTTAAACATGAAGTGTGCCCCATCCAGCCCTGGGGGACTTCAGTGCTGTTAAAGAAGAAAGCGAGTGGGGAAGGTAGAAGTGGGGGGGAGCCAGAAGCTTGGTCGAGGTGGAGAAGAGTGAGTAAAAACAAGCACCACCCAACACTGCAGGAATACAGGCGGAGATAGCAAAGGTGGCGTCCCCGTGCAGCCACTTCAGGATGGTGTTAATGCAGCTACACTTCAGTGGATAAGGAATTAACTTACTGTAGAATTGCATTCTTAGAAGACTTTTTCAAGACTCGTATATGTGTGTGTTGATTTAAAAAAAGAAAACTCTCACTTCTAGTAAACTTAGAGTAGGCTATTTCTTACTAATCTATCTTATTGATTATTAAAAAAAAAAAAAAAGAGGGGTCACTCTGTAGTCAGGAGCAACAGGAATTGAAGTTGAAAGCAGGGATGGCTACAAAATGTGCTTATAGCCCTTTCCCCAAGCAGACTTGGCCCAGTGCGCTGGTTTGACTGGCTGGTTCCATCTGTGTGGTAAAACTGTGTCTGACCTCTGTTTAAAAGGAGCACACGATGCTTGAGAAAGAAAGGCCAGTCAGAGGACTGAACGTGATGGGATCTGGGAGCCATGCTGTGTGTGTGTGCATGCGTGTGTACATGTATACGTGAGCGTGTGAGTGTGTGTGTGTGTGTATACACATGAGCTCCTAAGCTCACATGGCCCGCAGGTCCTGTCCGCTGTTAACTACCTTTTTATCTGGATCCTGTTAACTTGAGACTTGTTCTTAGCTCATGGAAAAGGACTCGCTGTGTTTTCTTCCTCCAGATAGGAGACGTCTCTTGGCAGACTTCTTCAAAGGCAGTTAAGTCGGTAGCATCATGGAAATTTGGCAGTGAGTTGAGTAGTGGAGCAGATCTAAACACGAGTGTAGGTTATTTGCTCAGGCAATTGTTCCACTGTTTTTCATCCCTTTATTTTAGCAGTTAGCAGAACCACTCACAGCTATCGCTCCTCAAGTGAACCTGCTTGTCTGTTCTGATCATTGTGTCGTCTGAGTAACCGTGAAATTTAAATTTTAATTGGATACATAAACATGGCAAAACATGAATAAATCATCCAAAGGCCTTCTTAACTGTTCGATTTACACCTCTTCAAAGTTAATGCAAAAAGTCAAATTGAGGCTTTTGATTAAATAAAAAAAAAAAATTGAACAACTAGATAACTTTGACATATTTCATCTCCAGTAATTTTGTCCTTTTGCCTTTTAAATCATTTTTAATTGCTTTGAGTGTTGCCAAAATGCATGCTCAGTGCAATCTATTATAACTATAAGTAGGAGCTTTGCGCCTCAGATAAAAAGAAGAGGGTGTATGTTGTGGGTGATTTAATCCACCTTATGTTGGAAGGGTTACTTGGAAAGCGTTGCAGATTGATATAGAAGGAATTAGGACCTGGCTCTTGAATGGTGTCTCAGATATTAATGATCTTAAGATGAATTATTTTGTACTTAGGAAACACTGTGATACACCGAAGTCACATAAAAATGGGTCTTCTTGGGTTATGTTTTCCAAAGAGACCATACAAAAACATTAGTTCTCAAAATTATGTCACCATTTTACTAAAAGGAAAGAAAGGGGAATGAAACTAATATATTATCGGCCCAGGCTTCGTGTCAGATACATTTAGTGCTGTTTATGCTTGTTTTTTTTTTTTTTTAATTTCAGACTATTAAGGGGCACAAATGTTTTGTTGTGTGTGCCCATCAGCTGAATAGTGTTCATTGTACCCATAAGGCAGGTTTTTGCCCCTTCCCTCCCCTCCACCTGCTTGATATCTGATGACTTTGCTTCCTGCCCTCTGTGCACTGTGTGCCTCTCAGTCAGTTAATGAGGGTACGTGTGATATTTACTTCTTTTTCCATTCTTGGGATACTTCACGTAGGTCATGGTCTCCAGTTCCATCCAAACTGCTGTAAAGGGCAGTTTCATCCTTTTTAATGGTGGAGGAATACTCCATGTCACTAAATGTACCTTTATTTACAAAATATTCATTACAAAACTTTACAAAATATTTGTAAAATATTCTCTGTACGTTGACCACCCTTTTGTAAAATGTTGCAATGACTATTTTGCAAATAAAGGTGCATTTAGCTACAATACCCCATTTTCCCCATGTATGGCAACCCCATGGGTGACTTTTAGTACACCTTATAGAGTTATTGTTAATAAACTATCCAGAGGATCCACAAAAGTCAGCACGGATAAGAGCAGATGTTTGGAGTGCTGGGTGTTCGGGCCCAGTGCAGCAGTGTCCAGGCTCACCTCTGCCTCCATGTTTGAGTATGGCCTTCAGTGCCTCACTTAAATCCCTGGATCTAAGTTTTCTAAGCTTGCAGATGAGTGAGGGTTGACCTAGAGCAGATCTCAACCCTGGCTGTTTATAAGTAGGAAGTTTTTTTACGTGTCAATACCTAGGCTTTACCCCTGTGGGTTCCAGTTTGCTTTTATCTTTAGATAAAGCCTAAACATGCTTATTTTTTAACTACTCTCCAGGATTCTAACGCACACCAGAATGGGGAACCCCTGGTCAGGATGATTTCCCTGTTTCCTTCAATTTGAAGCTGATCGATTTCAATGCAATGCTAATGAGGACAAATTGTATTTTTATTGTTTGGGGTTCATTGAGGGTACAAAGAATGACATTACACTGATTGCATCTGTTAGGTAAACTCCCTCTTATAATTGTATCCTGCCCCCAAGAAGTGCTCCATAACCGTGAGCCCCATCCCTGTCCCTCCTCCCCTGTCCCCACTCCCTGGTTCCCCTGCCCCTGCCTTGAATTGATTAGAGTTTTTCTCTTATGAGGGGATGTATTAGATTGTCTACTGGATTCCTATTAGAATTGAGTACACTGGATTCTTGCTGCTTCATTCTTGTGATACTTTACTAAGAAGCATGTGTTCTGAGAGGGAAGAATGGAGGGGATGGAGGGGTCACGGTGTGGAACACACCTTTGGAGGGTGGGACACAATTATAAGAGGGACTTTACCTAACAGATGCAATCATTGTAACCTGGTTCTTTGTATTCTCAATGAATCCCCAACAATAAAAAAAAAAAGAAGAATGTGTTCTACCTCCATCCAGGTTAATACAGAAAGGGGTAAGGTCTCCATCTTTTTAATGGCTGAATAGTATTCTGAGGTATACATTGGCATGGATATGGAGAGAAGGGGACACTTTAACACTGCCGGTAGGACTGCAAACTAGTACAACCTTTTTGGAAGCAAGTATGGAGAATCTATAAGGAACTCAAATTAATGAGGACAATTTTTAAATACCTCAGCTGCCCTCTTCCTTAGCATCAGGAGCTTAAGGCAGGTTCATCCTTCTAAATGTCACTCTCCTCCTGTCTGTATTATTCATGGACTGGATTTAATAGCATGATTGGCCATTTCCATAGAAAACCTGAGAAAAAAAGCCGATAGCTTAAGGGTTTCCCCAGGAAACGATTTCACTCTTATTCTCATCTTTCTTTTCCAGGTATATTCAATGCTTTCCATCAATTATTCTTAAATGCTAAGTCTTGCAAATTGTGAAAAGGAAAAATTCTAATCCCTCTCTCAGGATGACGACATTACCTTACTAGATTGCTCGGAGCGAGTGCTGTGCCTTCTGGACTGACGTGTTCCCACTGCCCACGGCAGTGAGTGTCTGGCACCTAATGCTTATTCCCTTCCTTTTCAAATGAATGAAAGACAGCCAATGGAAGTTTGAGAGCTGTGTAGTGTTATATAAATAAGATTCCCTATGAAGCTTCAAACTACCCATTCCAAGAGAACAATTTGAACATAAAATTAAAACAAATGAGTAATAGCAGTGGTCAATGCTGTGAACTCTGCGCCTCACCCCCCCAGTTGGGAAGATGTGTGATTGATTTGAAAACATTTCAGTACCAAGGATAGGGGTTGTCCCAAATAACCTATTTATAATATGTAGTTAATAGAAGCACAAAACTGTTGTGGTGTTCAATTTATAAACACTGTTTCACAATCGTTTTTCATGTGAGGTTTGGTATCCTGCCAGTCGAACTCCAGAAATCCGTTCTACCCTCCCTCCCATCATATCCATGGGCACAAACAAAGCATCCTCCTCTATGAAAAACTGACTCACTTTCTAAGTTCTCACTTTAAAAGTCTGGCTATAAGCTATTCAAGCCAAGCATTGCCCCTGTATTGAATGATACAGTAAGGAAATTGAGATTATTTTATGTAGATGTATTAAGGTTTAACAAAACATGGAAACCATATGAGAGCTCCCACGTGGAGCAGGTAATAAATATGTGTTCAGTGAATGTTGGACAGGACTTACCTAAGGTCAGGAATCAGGTACCAATTCCAGGGATATTCATGGAGGAATTGCCCTCATCGACGCTCTAGGAACATGATTTATTTCATTTCCAAAGGGCAATACATCATCTGAAAACAGAAAAATGTGGTAACCATCCAGGAGTAGCCTATTATGGAGAGATGTTAATGTCCTGTAGCACATCTAGGATCCATGTCACTAACACCAGCGAGCACAAACCTTTCCGTGTGACAGCTACTTACAGGCTGTAAAAATGAAGAGCGTTCAGCAAGTGTTTCCTCTCCCCTTGCCCCTAGATCCTTCTGAATTACATCTCACTACTTAGGGTGTTACCAGCCAGCGCATGCTCTTTGCTTTCCCTTTTGAGAATGTGAACTTTCAATCACATTTTTTGCAGGAGAAAATGAGTCTAGTAATCTATGGTCTTGTTATCAGGCAGAGCACACGTCAATAAGCAGAATAAAACGCACTCCGTTTTCAGACTAGGCCTGGGCAATAATGAGCCTGCAAATTAGAGCTAGAATTCTAAATGTTGTGCCCGGGAATCTTGCCCAGGGCCTTTTTGGCTGTCATTTTTGATGTTTCATATTTGCTGTTTCATTTATATGCATCAAATTAACACGAACGTTCATATCTGGGCAAGAAAAGGAAGAAAAGTTGCTGGAGTTAAACAACTCCAAGGAAGGCTCTGAGGATGTTAGTTCCTGATCACGGCCTCAGGTTCGCTCCTTCTAGGAAACATGCAATGGATTATCTAGAAAGACATTCAGTACGCATCCTTAATTAGGAATCATGCTACCAGTTAAGGATGCTGTGAAAATATTTTAGGAGACGTAGTTTACTGCAGCAGACCTGAATCAAAAAAGTAACGTGACATTCTTCTGACATAGAATGTTTTGGGCAGCTGTGAGATTCGGAAATGGTAAGGAAAACAGGCTTTCTTCCTTATAAATAAATCACACTTTCTCATTTCAGACTTTACAGTACAAAGTAATAGTTTTATCATTTTTTTAAATGTTGCTTTGGGGAAAACTCAAATGAAATTCGTGGTGAATAAAAGTTTATTTATATATGTGAGGATCTAGGAGATTCACAATACAATTCAAATCTAATTACAGGAACAGCATTCCACAGCACGAAAGTGTCTTGTGTTCAGTTTTTTAACTAAACTTTCAGTAATAGCTCTTTTCATTTAACACTCAAAAACAAATACATACAGAGTGATTTTGCACTGCTAAGCGTTTTTGAAGACAAGCCAGCCGCAGCACAGAGTGGAAAGGAACACTTTGATGCACACCATTTTGTGTGTGCTGAGTTTTTGCTGGTGACAGGCTGAGATCACAGTGAAAGAAGCTTGATAACACAATCCTCTATTGCCATTGTTGTGACATCTGAGCCTCTCAAATAATGGAAATTACCAACAGAAGACTGAATACTGGGAAGAGAAGACCCACATGCTTCTACAGACATTCGGCCAGAGTCGTACCATGTTTCCCCAAAAATAAGACCTACCCAAAAAATAAGCCCTAGCAGGATTTCTATGCATTTGTTAAATATAAGCCCTACCCTGATAATAAGACCTAGTGGCTAAATCCATAGCCACGCCATGCATTTTGGTGTGGAGAGGTA
>CAUYQV010103161.1:0-12390 GCA_963574575.1 Galagoides demidoff
TGGTTTTTTCCCCCAAAACAAATAAGAAGTGACTGTCCTTGCCTTTCCTTACTTTTGTTGGTTTAAAGCCTAACATATCTGCAAATAAAATTGCAACCTCTGCTTTTTTCTGATTTCCATTTGCCTGGATTACAGATGTCCATCCCTTCACTCTGAGTCTGAGTCTATATTTATCCTTTAAGATAAGATGAGATTCTTATATGCAACAGATATCTGGCCTGAGTTTTTGTATCCAGTCAGCCAACCTGTGCCTGTTTAGAGTACAGTCTGAGCCATTCACATTAATTGGGAGTATTGATAAACCTGGTAGTATTTGGGGTGCCAAGTTTTCAAAAGTCCAGTGGACATTTTTAATCCTTTCACCACTGTGGAAGTTGGGTTTTGATCAAAAATTTCAGAGTGAGTTTACTTTGGTGGTAGAGCATTGTGCTGGTCATTATGGAGGATGGGTCTGAGAATATCCTGAAGAGCTGGTTAGTTATGGCAAATTTCCATCATCCAGTCCTTAATGTCACTTGTCCAAAAGCAACTATTATTAGTTTGAAATAATTAAATAAAAGTCTTAATATTATAAGCTAATCTTTCACATAGAAACATTGAAATTAACTATAAATGTCATTTAGCATTCTGTACTATTGACAGTATGTTAATAGTCATTTGTAAAGTTAGAGTTATAGGAAGATCACATGTAATTCCCACCTCATTCAAGTGATCTGTTTAGGAAATTTCAAGAAGGATAAGGGAAACAATTTTAAAACTAATCAAAATAATGCTTCAGGCCTTATGCTTACTGATATGGTGGATTTTTGCATTGGGCTGTGACTTTGCCAGGCAGAACTAAAAGGTCATATAGCTGAATCTCTTGATTTGCAATTTTTCAAAGCTGTCCATTCCTCCTAAGCAAGAATATGGCTGGCATTTGTCTGGAAGTTACAAAGAGAGATTGGTAGATCAGGGCGTCCTACAAAATGCTGCAGGAATTAGCATGGGACGAGTCTGTACTTAACGTGTTAAAAAAGAAAAAGAACCAGGATCCTCCATGCTTTATTTCATGCCCTCATTTTTCATTCAACTGGGGTAAATTATAAAAACAGTAACAAAAATGAAAACACACATGGTAACAATATCATAACTCTTTTGAGAAATAATGCAGGAGATGAACTTAACCACCTCGCAAAATTTGGGAAACAATTCAGGGGTCTAAATGGAAGTCTGGTATTTTGATTACCTAGACAACATTCCTTCAGCTCTGTTCAGATCATCACCTTCCCTCTCACTTCTATTAGTAATGACTAGTAATTCAGTTGTATGCCTATTTCTTAGAACTGTATGAGAGAGCTTCTCTTTAAAACAAACAAAAAAGAGTGAGTATTGTCACATTTTAAAGTGTTTGTCTTCAGTCTGAAACTGGCATTTAGACTCTGAATAACTGGAAAGTCTCTTGATTCTTTTGTAAATTGGAGTGCCGTGGTGGTTGACAATTGAAGAATGATTTATAATTCCTGGAGTACTTTGTGGGTTTGGTTTTTAAAACCAGTTCTTAATATTCAAGCTATTTGGAAGTTGGAGCTTGAATAATAGCTAGTGATTTTTAAAATGTGGCGTTTGTACAGTTTTGAGTAAATGCCCAAGCTGACATGTTTTCAAAAATGTAAATTACCACATTCAATTGTCCTGGGAACTAATGGAGAAATGGTACTTTTTTCCTCCAAATTGAAAAATAATTTGGTATTTAAAAAATAAAAAACTAAGGAAAGCAGACTTTCCTGTGCAGGTGTTGCAGTCCTCCTATAGTTCCTATTTGTTGTAGGTCATTATGGAGGATGGGTCTGAGAATATTCTGAAGAGCTATGGGTCTATGATGACACCAGGTATTTTTCAGTCCTTGCCAGCTCAAATCTTGAGATTAAGGGAGAGACGCATCTTCTTGTGTATCTTTTCAGAAAAAAAGGTAATGTCATATTGATCCAGACTTTCAAAAATCAATCCAAATATCCTGTTATCTCATCAGCATAATAGTTTTGAATTACCCTAGCAAGGGAACCAGTTCAACTCTTGACTACTCTTAGCTAACATGAACAAAATAATTCCTGATCTCTTTATCTATCTTAAAACTAGTCAGTAAATGTTGAAGATATGTATGAGCTGAAAAAGCATGTTTATTAATGAGAAAAGGCAACTTAGATAACCAAGAACTTGAAAACTGGCTTTATATCTCACCTAATATTCTATTCTTATCACCTACAGCATTGCTAACTAAAACCTATGCATACTCCTTCACTGATTCTACAGTTACTTAACACCTTCTATGTGTGAAGCATCCTGCCAGGGCTTAGGTGTGTAAAGATTTAAAAACAAACAAGTAAACAAAATGAAACAACAAAAAACCACTATCCCTGACTTCTAGTAGCTCATATTTGGAAGACAGAAATATCACTATTCCCTAATAAAAATGCTATAGAATATGACTACTGTAACAGGGGTCTGTGCCAAATTCTATAGATACACAGAGAAAGAAAGAAATTGCTACGTCTACAGAAGCTAGAAGTCACATAATGTGGATTTGTCTCATGTTCATGTTTCCCAAGCATGAAAAGCGGATTATTGGAGCAAAGAGCATGAGCAGGAGTACAGAGCTGTGAGTGGAGATATTTGGGATCAGATTTTAGTAAGGATGCTTGGGTCTATGTTACAGAGCGCCTGCTATGTCATGTTTAAAAAAAATGTATTTATACTCACTGTGAGCAACGAAGAGTTTTTTAAGATTTTCAAGAACTGACATGATCAAATTTGACCACTAATTTTTGATAATCAGATATTTGTTACCACTCAGGACTACAAAAACTAATTGATAGGGATAGACTAATGAGGAAGAAGAATTCAAAGGCTAATGGGAAGCTATTGAGAAGATGGAAAACTAAACACTGCCTTTTCCTAAAAATGCAGTGGGAAGATGACAAAGGAATTAGAAATTAAGTTTCTCAACCCTAAGGCACCACTGTATATGTCTATTCTATATCCATTTATGCCCCTCCCATGGAAAATTCTCTCTCTAAACTATTTTCACATTCTACAAATTTCCTGTTTATTGCCTTTAAAAATTATTATATATTTTGGACATACAGAGGCTATAATGACTAGTGTAATGAACACTTCTGAACTCACTACCCAGTTGAGGAGTTAAAACATTAATACTGATGAAGACGTCTGTGTGGCCCTCCATATTGGTAAATATAGCTTTAGTATCATGATTTTTATTGCTAAGTAGTATTTCATTGTATAAACATACAAATACTTATTTATCTATCTCTTATAAATATATGTTTAGATCATTTTCCAGTTTTTGCTGCTATAAAAAATTTCTATGTCACTTTCTCTATGTGGGTGATTTTTTTTTTTTAGCTACAAGTGTAAGAACAGAATTCCTATCAGAGTGCATTTTCAAATTTCATAAGATATTGACAAAGTGTGCTCCAAAGTGGTTATTATGCCAACTGCATTTTTGTCAGCAAAAATTAAAAAGTAAAATTAAATTTAAAATTAACAAATTAAAGCTCTTGATGTTCCACAATTTCACCAATACTCAATATAGTCAGACTCTTAAAATTATTTACAGATTTTGCCAGGCGCTTTAAGACATTGAGAGTATTTAGCTTTTGCCCTAAATGAGATGGGAAGCCCCTGGAGAATTGTGAGCAGAGGGGTGAAATTATCTGACTTAGCAGGATTTTTCCAGCCACTAGATCGAGAACAGATTATATAAGGGTCATAGGGGGAGAAGCAGTGAGACCAGGGAAGTGCCTGTTACTTAATCAATTCAAAATATGATGGACAATTAAACCAGGGTGGTAGCAGTGAAGAGTGAGAACTGAGAATGTATCCAAACTCTAGACATTTGGAAGGTGGTGACATTCTGAAAGTAAAGACAATGGATTTGCTGTTGGGTTGCATGTCGGATACATGGGATAGGACTCCAAGGTTTGGGTTTGATATGTTCAAGGAGACTATTCGGAACCAAATTAAAGATAGTTAAACCTAGAATGAATATGATAGTTCAAAACTAGAATATAAATTTTAGAGTCTTTATCATATAAATAGTATTTAAAGCTCTGAGACTAGAAGAGATCATCAAAGGGATATTGCAAAGAATAAAAGAGGTTCATGGACTGAGTCCCATATTTAGTGAGAGAAAAGGAAAAATCAGCAAAAGGAAAAAAGAAAAATCAGAGAAGGGAAACCAAAATAGTGGCTGGGCCAGAAGTCCAATGAAATCTGTCCTCTGCTGCTGATAGATTAAGTAATTGAGAATTGAGATTTGAGCATTAGATTTGGCAACATGAAAATTATTGCTGATTTCTCAACTGTAGTTTTTGTGGAGTGAAGTGAATGAAAACCTGACTAGACATTTTAAGAGAGAACAAAGGAGAGGAATGAATTAGCCATCACATGATTTTTGCTACAAAGTAGTATTAAGGATACGGGGCCACAAGTGGATGGGAGACTGGGGTAAAGAGCATTTTTGGTGATTTTTTTGTAAAAATCAGCAAAAAATGTTAGCAATTCAAAAAATACCGTACCTGTGTGCTTATGGGAGTGAGTCAAGAGAGAAGAGTATATGCTGGAGTGATGTCCTGGAGTAGGTGAGAGGGGATGAGACATTGGGCCCATGGAGAGAGTCCAGACAGTCATCAGCTGTGGCCAGAAGGCAGGCAGAATAAATGCACAGAAGTAGTAGGAAGAGGGCATAGGTTGGCTTCCTAGTGAAACAGGAAATAAGGTCATCAGCTGAGAGCATGGAAGTGTTAGAAGTTGTAACAGAGAGGATGAGATATGGAATAGTGATCTAGGAGAATGAGATGAGGAATTATTCTTTCTGACTTTTAATATGTCCTGGATTATTTCACTAAAATAGTCTCCCAATTTCTTTCCTTGCTGGAAATTGATTTTCTTTCAACAAGATTGTGCCACTCTGCTCAAAACCTTCCAGAGGCAACACATCTTGCTCTACAGTAAAATTCAAAGTCCCTAACATCTCCTGTAAGGCTTTACACAGTCTCATTCCCTCTTGCCGTTCTACCAGTGTTCTCAACCTTCCTAATGCCATGGCTCTTTAATACAGTTCCTGTGGGTAGCGACCCACAGGTTAAGAACTGCTGCAAGCTCACGATGTTTCCCCCCTCACTCACACCATCAGAGCAGGAAACTGTGATGTTGTTTTCATTATTGTATCCTTAGCATTTACAAGAGTACCTAGACAGTGGCTCCTATAAATATTCGTTCAGTAAATGAAGTAGCAGCATGTTAATGGTAAACCAAGAAAAACATAAGAAAGTCTTCCAAATCACAGTCTTTCACTAAATGTGTTGTATATATTGGGCATGCTAGTTGTCATGCCTTTTTGTTATTAAAAAGCATGATCTGGGTCCACATAGGTGGGGTGTGCCCCTTAAAATGCCAGTAAAATTGCATAAGTCTTTCTCTCAAAAAAAAAAGTCAGGGGACAGCAGAAGAGGATATTTTTTGTACTTTAGGGTGAGCTGCATAAGGTTTGAATTTTATTTATGTTTATTGTTCAGGCATGAGCTAACCTAACCTAACCTCATTTTATGCAACAAACAGAGCCAACGTGGATAGAAGTCTATGAAATCTGTTGTTTGGGATGTTGTTGGATACTTTTTCTTTTACATTTCATAACATTCCCATTATGAGACTAAGAGTAGAAAATTGTTCATAGTCTGAGTCAGAGATAGTACATGTTTTATGAATATTGCAAATCACGTTACTAATTCTGTTCTCTTCTTTGGCTGATACAAACTTAGAATCAAATTTGTGACTCTTGTTTTTATCAAGCACTTGTGAGTGGTGGGCTTATGACTCCTTCTTCCATTATTTAAAATAAACACATAAATACCTATGTATGGAAGAAGCAGATCATAAATGACTCAGTGATCCAATTTTGAGTATCTGATTTTTAAAAGAAAAAGAAAAGTAAAGAGAAAAAGATCCATCTTTGCTGCAGGAAAAATGTACAACTTCTAAGAATTCTGAGTATTAACCTCATTTCTTGCTTCATCTTATTTTTTTCCATCAGTCTATTCTCTTAAAACCAATTTGATCCCACATTTTTTAATTTAATTTTACCATATGATATTGAATGTGTTTTATAATAAAGAAATTATGAAATTAATTATTTTATTTTCAAATAGTCTATTGATATTCCCAAGATATTTGCAAATGCTCTACCAAGCTATTGTAGTTAAAAACCATACTCAGTGGGGGTTTTGTTTTGCAAGTAGCATAGTTTTGTTGGGTTTTAGGCAAGTTTTTCCTCTTAGACACCCTTCAATGACATTCTAACTGGAAGCCTACTTAAACTATGGAAAAGCAAATTACAGAAAGATTGTTTTTTCCTAAACTATCTTTGGTCTTAACATACAACATTTACTTTTCACACCTGGTCATCAGCATGCACTTTGAGGTTTTCTGTGACTAGGAGGACTATTAGTACTTCTAAGATTCTGCTTCTTTGCCTCTAAATGATAAAAACACCAAAGCTTGGACAGACCGGGTGAATCAGAGGGAGCAGCTGTACTCCCTCATCCATCTCATACCTCAGCCTTCATGATGATATTTTGTTCTTCCATCACTCCTGTGGCATTCAGATTTACATCAGAGAATGACTGAGCTCTAAAACTTCATCTGTCAGTCTTTCACATGAATAGTGTAGTGGGGGCAACAAACTTGACCAGAATTCAAATAACTATAAAAATAATTGAAAGAACCCATCCTCCCTAAATTACCAGGAAATAAAACTTCACCATGACACTTTAAAACATGGTTAACACAACATGTTGGTCAGTGCCTGGGAGCTAGAAATTATACAAGTTACTTCTATTCCTCCTCTTTTCCTGAAGATTGATGATTTTATGAGTACAATAAAAGTAATTTTTCTCAAAGGAATGATTGTTTCTCTTGTCATGCTGGAATGACCCATCGGGGAAACCTTTATTAGACCTAATAACAGGTCCCCAAAGGGGTAGGTTTTCCAGTACCTCCTAAGGTCTGGGTTTTTTAAAATTTTTTTTAATTAAATCATAACTGTATACATTAATGTATTTATAGGGTATAATGTGCTGATTTTATATACAATTTAGAATGTTTACATCAAACTGGTTAACATAGCCTTCACCTCACTTACTTATTGTGTTAAGACATATACTTCACACTTAATAGATTTGACATGTACCATTACATTATGCACCATATGTGTGATCCCACCAATTACTCTCCCTCCATACAACCTCCCCCTTCTTCTCCCTTTCCCCTTCTCTTCCCTTCTTCATCCTGGGCTATAGTTGTATTTTATCTTTCATTGAAAGTGTGGGTGATTATAAATTGGTTTCATAATAGTACTGTGTACATTGAATACTTCTTCCATTCTTTAGATACTTTACTAAGAAGAATATGTTCCAGCTCCATCCATGTAAACATAAAAGAGGTAAAGTCTCCATCTTTTTTTAAGGCTGCATAAGTATCCAGCTAAACTGAGTTTTATTTTGTGACGCAGAAAACAAATACTTTAATGACATACACATGTTGAAGAAATTTGTCATAACTAAACCAGCTCTCCAGGATATTCTCTGACCCATCCTCCACAATGACCAAAACAATGCTTTACCACCAAAGTAAACTCACTCAGGAATTTTTGATCAAAACTCAACTTCCACAATGGCAAAAAGATTAAAATGTCCCTTGGAGTTTTGAAAAACTTAAAACACTACCAAGTTTATCAATTCTCGCAATTAATGTGAATGGTTTAAATTGTCCTCTAAAAAGGCACAGGTTGACTGACTGTATACATAAACTCAGAGCACATATCTGTTGCATACAAGAATCTCATCTTACCTTAAAGGATAAAGGTAGACTCAGGGTGAAGGGATGGACATCTATAATTCAGGCAAATGGAAATCAGAAAAAAGCAGGGGTTGTAATTTTATTCACAGATACAATACGCTTTAAACCAACAGAGGTAAGGAAAGATAAGGATGGTCACTTCATATTTGTTAAGGGAAACACTCAACATGAAGAGATTTCAAATATTAGCATTTATGCACCCAACCATAAGGGTCCTCAATTTATAAAGGAGACCGTAACAGACACAAACAATTTGTTATCTTCCAGCACCATAATAGTTGGAGATTTTAATACCCCTTTGGCAGTGTTGGATAGATCCTCCAACAATAAACTAAGCAAAGAAATATTGGACTTAAACTTGACCCCACAACAAGTGGACTTAACAGACAGCTATGGAACATTTCATCCTAATAAAACTGAATACACATTCTTCTCATCAGCCCATGGAACATCCTCCAAAATTGACCACATTTTAGGTCACAAGTCTAACCTCAGCAAATTGAAGGCCTTTTGAAAGAGCTGAATAGGGCTCTAATTTTAAGAAGTAGCAGAGTCCCCAGAAAAGTCCAGATACCTGTGCAATGTAAGATATTCATCCACATTTAGATGTCAACCTTGTGAAGATATTATTCTTCTGGAACCACTAGAATGCTTACCTAAGTTGAAAGTGTCATTTTAAAAAGTTATAGAATAGACATCATTGAGAATAGGATTAAGTTTTGTATTTAAAAACAAACAAACAAAAAAAAAGTTTTGTATTTAAAATGGCATTTAACAATAAGAAGTTAATCTCCAAAGAATTGCAATTCTCAAAGATTTGCACTGCCCACCTATCCAACCTCTAAGCTGACCAATCAGCTGAGCCAGATGACACTTTGGAAGCTACAGAACCATTCCATTTCTCATTTTTGTTTTGTTTTGCTTTTTCTCATAAAGCTACTACTGTGAAAATAATGATAGATGTTTATCAGGCATAGTACATTATGTGAAAGAGTAACAATAGGGAAACGAGGACCATAGAAGAAAGAACAGCTCCAGGAGGAAGAAAGTTGAAAAAGAAAAGGCCTCTCCAGTCTCTTCAATGAGTGTTGAAAACAGAGGAAATAAGAACAAAGAAAAAGAGAGACTGTAAAAAAGACAAAAGAGAACAAGAACTCTAAGAAAAGAAATATAAGTGCATTGTCATCTTTTAGAGTCCAAATGCAGCTCTGGAGAGAGGTGGCAGCACCTACTTGTCTGTGTCCTTTGCCAACACATGACTTCTTTCCCATCCCATAATGAGGCAAAGTTATTGGGGTTAGCAGAAATAAATTACCATGAGAAATGCAGTCCCCATTTTTCTCTATAATTTTTTATTCTGCTTTCTGTTTTTTTAACTTTTGCCCAGAAAGTTAAATGTTTTACTTCACCCTCTGATTACAGATTTCCACATTAGTGTTTTAAGGCAATTTGAAATTCACAAAACACATGCTGCAGGCATGCAGAATGTCATTTGTCTTGGGGATATTTCTCTCAATAAATTGAAATCTCAATAAAATTCACCTCTCATTTCACCATGATTCAATTCATAGGAGCAAGAAATTGTCCACAATATGGTATATTCTATGCAATTTGAGAACTAAAACTAATTTTAAAGTAACTTGGTTAAGAGATGGTCAAAAGAATATGGGGAAAGCCCAAGAATATGGGGAAATGGGAGAGAGAGAGGAGAGAGAAGGATGGGTCGAAGGAGGATAATTTGTGGAACCACATCTATGGTGCATCTTACAAGGGTACAGGTGAAATTTACTAAATGTAGAATATAAATGTCTTAACACAATTACTAAGAAAATGCCGTGAAGGCTATGTTAACCAGTTTGATGAAAATATTTCAAATTGTATATAAAACCAGCACATTGTACCCAATGATTGCATTAATGTACACAGCTATGATTTAATTTAAAAAAAAGAGTGATCAAAAGAGTTAGTATCTATCCTTAGAAGATTTAAATTCATGAGCCATAGATATTATAATAATACTAAGGTGAATATAGCATTTACCTGTGACATGTGCTGTGCTCTGTATTTTATACATATTAATTTAATCCTTACTGCATCCCATGAAATAGCTATAATTACTGTTTCTATATTAGCAATGAGGAAATTATGACATGCCCAACGTCGTACAACCTACAACTGGAATCCCCAGAATTAAAAGCGTGAGCTTTTAATGACTCACTTCTACTCAAGTAAACATTTGTTGGGCGGGTGAGTGAAAGAATGGTCAAATCCAGTGATTTTTAGATATTTTTCTGGACATGCACTTTGTTGAACTGTTTTGTGTACATGTAGGTTTTGTTAATGTCCAAAGATCCAGAAAAACCTCTCTATACTACACAAGTGAGTTTGGGGGTGGGGGAGTGGGCTTATTTAGCACTGGAAAGTTTGCACGCTAGGGTTTTGAGGTAATTCGGGTTTGATAAAATTAATATCTTTTAAGAACTCTTCTTATAAACTAGGAATAATATTGGGCCTAGAAATCACAATAACTTAGAAAAAAATATATGCTGGCAACTTAAATAAACAGAAATGGAAACCCCAGAAAGCAAGCAGAGAATGTGGACTGAAAATAATTTTTTTTATTTTGGTAATTGTTTGATAATTTTTGAAAATAAATTTCAGTAGCTCTTTCATTTTTATTTTCTTTAATCTGAGAAAGACCAAAGATATGTGAGCTGTAAAATGTTGAAAGAGGGACTGCATAGGATCCTGGCGAATGTCTGCCTTTTTATAAGGATTCATCTGTGTTCAGGGCTGTTCTACCAGAGGTCACAGATCCATTTGCAGAAGAAATCTGACATTAGACAACACTGGACTCATAAGGCTTTTTGACCTCTATCAGGCATCACCACAATTATAACGGCTATGTTTTAGATCAATAAAAGTGATGAATATGCTATTTCAAAAAGATGAGAAATCAATTGGGCTGCCTTGTTTCTAATTAAAAGTGCATCACAGGTAGGGAAGGGGATGGTTTGCTGTTGTCAAAGAGCTACAAGGTTCTGCCCTTGGTGACTATTTTAAATGCTAGATAAAAGATTAATAACTTTTACAAAGGACATGTCAGAGACAACTGAGGGCATTAAGCAATACTCTATTTAAGGGAGATGACATCATAGTAATTTGAAACTGGTTTATCAGTAAAATAGGCATTATTCAAATTGTGCCTACACATTTTTTGTGTAATGCTGTCACTTCAAAACCACTCTTATTATGTCACTGTCATACACAGAGTCTTTTAGCAGCTTTCTACTTCCTACCCAATTACCTACCCAAGGCCTTGATTCTAAGGCCTTCTGAAATCTTACTTCAACCTGCCTACTCAGTCTCCATGTCTACTAACTTGCTTCCTCCTTTATAGTTAATACTCCTCACTATCCCCCAAATATACCACATACCTATTTTCATGGCTCAGTTCAAGTTCTCCACACTTAATGCTCTTCACTTTCCTCTAAGTCCATCCCAAGCTTGCCCATTCTTCAAGGCCCAGCTCAAATCCCACCCTCTCCTAGCAAGTATTCTATACTAGCTCCATTCTTCATCTGTCTCCTTCTTCTCTGAAGTCATACGACTAATAATTCAGTGAATATTTGGATGTTAAATGCCCAGCATTATGCTAGTATTAGGTATAAAGTAAGTGTTCCTTACTTTATAGCCAGACTACCTGGTTTGAATCCTTTCAGTGCAATTCTTTCTAGCTCTTTGACCTTGGGCGGTTTCTTAACCTTCTATCTCTATTTCCTCATTTATAAAATGGGATAATAATACCTACCTGATAGGTGGTTGTTATTATTAAAGGAGATAATTGCTTAAAGATTTAAGAACAATATGTTATTCAGCAAAATATTTACTGAATGATGGTGGTTTTGTTATGTGAGACAGAACAATAAACAGGCGGGGACAATAGGACATCAGAGTGCTATAGGTGGTTAGCAGGGAATGCTGTGAAGACCCATAGGAGGAGCACCTCCTTCAGCCACAATGATGGGTTTCCTGAAGAAACTGATTTCTAAACTGAAGCCTGAAGGGCAAGTAGAACTCCTGGAGCACTCAATCATCTGTGCCACCCCTTAGTTTTGTATATAATGGCATTCTTACACAAGTTTCTTAAGAAATGCTTGTAGTGGAACTGCATCTTTGTGAACTCATTTCTTATCCATAACATCATGAACCCAATTCCTTCCCGAAACACTCCTCCCCACTGCCACCAAACCCAGTATTCTTTGAAATGTTTAAATATAAGATAGGGGATTCTACCATGAAATTAGGAATTAGAGGCTCAGCGCCTGTGGCTCAATCAGCTAAGGCGTCAGCCACGTACACCTAAGGTGGCGGGTTCGAATCCCCAGCCCGGGCCCGCCAAACAACAATGATGGCTGCAACCAAAAAATGGCCGGGCGTTGTGGCGGGCGCCTGTGGTCCCAGCTACTTGGGAGG
>CAUYQV010103163.1:0-17239 GCA_963574575.1 Galagoides demidoff
AGGTGGCGGGTTCGAATCCCCAGCCCGGGCCCGCCAAACAACAATGACGGCTGCAACCAAAAAATGGCCGGGCGTTGTGGTGGGCGCCTGTGGTCCCAGCTACTTGGGAGGCGGAGGCAGGAGACTCGCTTGAGCCCAGGAGTTGGGAGGTTGCTATGAGCTGTGATGCCATGGCATTCTACCCAGGGGGATAGCTTGAGGCTCTGTCTCAAAAAAAAAAAAAAAAAAAAAAAAAGAAAGAATATAATGGTCAGAAGAGAATTTGGGAAGATATCAAGGCTGGGTGTGGTGGCTCACACCTGTAGCACTCTGGGAGACTGAGGTAGGCAGGTCACCTGAGCTCACAAGTTCAAGACCAGCTTGAGCAAGAGTGAGAGCTTGTCTCTAAAAATAGCCAGGTGTTGTGGTGGGTGCCTGTAGTCCCAGCTATTTGGGAGGTTAAGGCAAGAGAATCACTTAAGCCCTAGAGTTTGAAGTTACTGTGAGCTGTGATGCCACAGCACTCTACCAAGGGTGACAAAGTGAGACTCTGTCTCAAAAAAAAAAAAAAAAAAGAAGAAAGATATCAAGGTACATCCTTCATCTTTATCTTATATCATATACCAAAACTATTACAGATGAATTAAAGTTTTGTATGTTGATAAAAAAAAAGGAATAGAAGACAATATAGGTGATTATAGAGTAAGAAAGACTTTTCTAAGAATAACAGGAAAGATAAAAACTGTAAAAGAAAATATTAAATGGTTTGATTTATAGTAACAGTAAAAAATTCTCCATGTCTTGGGTATCTCTGGCTGGTGATATTTAGAGGACTATAGTACATTGATCTTACTGCTTCTCTGTTCTTCCAAAAATTTTAGTAAGTGTATAAAAGAGAAAAATTAGAGCATATGCCCCATGCAGTCAACAATATTGAAAGTCAGACATCAAACTAACAAAAAAGAATTGTAACATCTAGAGGACTGCCTTCCAGAATATAACATGTAAAGAGTTCTGACACATCAATAGGAAAAATACTCAGTTCTCATTAGTAAATTCCTATCATGTTGTCTGTCTGATGGCTCTCAGTAAAAATATTCACGAAATAGAGTATTCAGAGAAGAGGCACTACAAATGGACAATAAGAGGAAATAATGCTCTACATATTACCTACTTAAATAAATGAAGACTAAAGCAATAATCCGATATATTTAATGAGTGCCTATCAAAATGCCACAGATTAAAAATAATTTTATACATAGCTGGTGGCCTTGTAAATTGGTATAATCTTTTGAAAAGCAATTTGGTGATGAATAAAAAGACTTAACATTTTGTTTACTTTTGGAATAGTATTCTAGAATACTGGCCTCTAGAAAGTTATCATACTTTTTTTTTTGACACATAGTCTCACTCTGCTGCCCTGAGTAGAGTGCTGTGGCACTCTCTGAGCTCATAGCCACCTCAAACTCTTGGACTTAAGGAATCTTCTCACCTTAACCTCCTCAGTAGCTGGGACTACAGATGCCGGTCGTGACACCCAGCTGGGTTTTTTCCTATTTTTAGTAGAGGTTCGTTCTTGCTCAGGCTGGTCTTGAACTCCTGAGCTCAAGCAATCCGCCCACCTCGGGATTCCAGAGTGGCAATCCTAGGATTACAAGCATGAGCCACCGCACCTAGCCATACATTTGTTAAGTATACAGATTCTACCCAAAAAATTTTTCCCAGTAGAAAATAAATGCTAATGTCCTCCAACTGGGGGATTGGTTAAGTAAATTATGATATAAATGAGATAAAACAAACACATAAAAAACCCTTCATAAATGAATTTTCAGAAAAATATCTGATATGAAAAATATGCATAATATTTTGTTTAGTATAAAAGCAGAACATAACAGCACATTTTTATAGTACATTTTAGTCAAAAGGAAAATTCATGGGTAGAAAAAAGACAAGCAAGATATATACATCAAGTGTGAACAGTGGTTACCTTTACGGAGTGGAATTATGGCCAATCTTTTCTGCACTTTTATTCAGCTTGTCTATTTATATACATTTTCTTCAATTAGCATATATTCGGTGGGAAAATATTTAAATTGCTTTTTTTAAAAGTTGGCAGCCAGCATGAACAGATAAGATAGGCCACACTCTTTGTATGGGCTGCCAGCCCTTCACACAGAAGCCATATTATTTTGCGGACAGCCCTGCAGACCACTCAATCTCAGGTTGCAAATTTGCCCACGATCAGAACCAAACCCAGGCCAAGGAGAGAATTTCAAAATGTAACTAGGGTGAAGATTTTCTTCTCTTCCAGGAGGACAAAATACAATGGCTTCTGTGAAAAATTCCTGACTGCAGGAATATTTGTGTGCACTTACAGATTCAGAGAGAAAAATCTGGCCTAGGAAAGACAGCCCTTGGTTTGTGGGTTGTGAGTTTCTTAGAGAACATCAGGGAGGGAGGGGCCCGGACTTCCATTTGGTTGGTTTTCACTGAATAGCACGGAGCCAAAAGAAAGTCCGTAACTAATTGGCCCTGTTGGAGGGGGAAATGCTAGCAAGACGTTTTTCTTTCTTTTTAAGTTCTGTAGGCACAGAGACATGATGCTGCCCATTGCAGGGTGGTATTGGTGTTCTAGCCAATTCTTTCCTGGACAGGGGAGCAACTAGAATAGCAACCGAGATTAGTGACCAACATTTCATTTGCATCTCAAAGTGCCCACCACAAACAGCTGAGGCAGCATTTGTGCAGAGGGAGAGAGGGGGCTTGAACAAATCCTTGAGTGCCTCTGTCTGAAGTCTCTAGCTCTAATGAGAGAACCTTCTGGATGTAATACTGACATCTTATTTCCAAAGAAATAGCCCCTATCACAGGTTAAATAACCTAGTCCCTGGAGGATTGCACTATTGATGTTTTTAGCTCCTCAATTTCTCTCCATTCACTTTGTCTTTCTCTCTTCCTCCCAGCTGGGTTTGTGCCACCTCATTCACCAGACAGGGGATGTGGCTTGAGATTCATTTGTTTCATCATTTGAAAATGTGTGAGGGGGAAACAGACCTTGAAGGTGGACAGTTTAAACCTCCCTGGCCCTGGGAATCTGATTGATTTTTTCCTTCCCCAAGGATGTGAATGTAGTACTTCATTATTCTCTGAATTCTCTGAATTATTGTTGTACAACACTCTTTCCTCTGTGGGGGGAAAACAGCGGGGACAAAAGATTGGAATTCCACTTCCTTCTCAGGGAACAAGAAAAGACTGAAACTGTGAGCTTTCCCAGGCTTCTTGTGGGATGCCAGGGAAGTCTGAATTGCATAATCTCACAAAAATGTGCGATGCAATCTCCGCCTCCGTGAACTCTAATACTATATAGTCAAGGGATTAGGGAAACCAAGAAACATATGCACCATTTCCTGACCTGAGCAAAATTAAAGATCTTGATTGCAAAACATAAGTGCTTCAAGACCAAAAAACTACAGACACAGGAAATGTAATTCACCAGGGAGGGATCCTCCTGCCATGTGGATTTCTTTTAGAATTGTTACCACGAGAACCTGGAGGTACACAGTAGTGTTTCTTCCACTGCACAGTGAACTCAGGAAGTCCTTCAGTATTGGAAACCTTGCCTATGAAGCCAATAGAGATTGTATCTAATGGCAAAAATAGCTTTTAAGATACTGGTGTTTAATTGATTTCCTTCTCTAAGGCCTGAGGCTAATTTCTTGATGTGCAAATCTTTGCATTAGTTTGATCATTTCCTGTTGATCAGCAAGGTTGGGCTAAGAGCAGAATTGCTGGGCTTGGCGTTTCAAACAACTAAGGCTCAGAAAGCCCCAGCTCCACTGTCCCAGTGGTGGCCTGGGCCCCTCAGTGGGAAGAGGAGTGAGTACCTGGGCAGGCAACTCTGGAAAACAAATTACAGGGAAAGCAGGGTTCTATTAAATTAAGCAATTATTTATTCGGCACCTACTGATGCCTCATGCTGTGTCAGAGCCATACACTAAGAATGCAAAAACATGGCACAGCCTGTACATTTAAGAAGCCCACAATCCAATGGAGAATGTATATATAAGTTAATGAATGTAATATGGTAAGTGCTAAATTAGTAACATAAACACTACTTTTACATGCAAACCTCAGGGGAGGGGAGGACCTCAAAAAGTCCTTCAGTGAAAGTCATTGTCCAAAATAAATTTATCTGGAGTTATTACAGGGATCCCTCTCTCAGCTCTTAATTCCATGGTGTCTAAAGTAGGTACGGATACCCTAGCAGGTAGCAGGTGCACAAAGTAACCACGCAGATGTAGAAATATGATTTATAGCTTGTGTTTGCATTTTGTTATGTCTCCTTTTACATTCTATTTTTTGCATGTATTTTATAACATGTGACAATGGTTTAGTAGCAAATATTTACCATTTACAAAAATAATGTACTTTACTGGGGACTGCACATTCAAAAAACTTTTGACATGCAAGTGTGAAAAAAGTTTGAAAACTACTGGGCTCATGTATCCCCCATTTCCAGGCTCAGGCTCCTGGGTCATCTTCCCTCAGGCCTTTGGACAGCTTAGATGTGTCTTAGCAACTCCAAGTTCACGGGATTGTGTCACTCATCGCCCCTGTTCAGCAAATAGAGGACCCTCCAATTAACAACATCCTCCCTCCTTGGAAGGCAGCCCACAATTACATGGCTTTTCCCCTCTTTTATGTCCAAGTGGATGAGGAGGCAGTCACCCAGATGGGCAAAGTAACATGTCCAAATGACAGGACCAATATCACCAATGTGCTGTCTGGTGGAAATTAAGAAGCAAAACAACCCTGACTTTGACTGATATGTTGTACTAGTAAACTGGCCAAAGTTTAGTAGAAAAATGGAAGTCACAGCCCTGTTGCTACAAGAATGATCAAAGCCAAGAGAAAAACACAACAGGGTGAATGAATCAGCATATATAATGTCTACTCATAGAATTTTGTAGTCACATAGGGTCTGAGTTGAAATTCCAAATTTGCACTTAGTAGCTGTGAGATCTAAGCAATTACCGAACCTATTTAAATACACCAGGTGTTGTTCTTAGGCTGCAAGAAATAGAAACTGGCTAACATAAACACTCCCCAAAGGAATTTGTTGGATGGAAACAAGGTCATTCACAGAATGAAAGGAAGAGCTGAAACCCAGACCTTTGGAAGGGACAGAGTCTAGAGAGGTTCCCAGGAGCTTGGCGGATATTACACCTCCTGTATCTTTAGGATATTCAGCTGAGTATCCTTGACTCTGGTGCTTTTGAGTCCTGGGATGAATCTCCATTCAGAATTCAAATTATAGGAAGAGGTACTAATTGGCTTGTCTCAGTTATGTACCTACCCTTGTGGCCTTGTGTTTAGTCTGAGCTGGGATTTAAACCCTGGTAGCTTACAGAGTAGGGGAAGCTGGGTCCTCAAAGGAAGGAAAGCTGAGAAGGCAAAAACGAGTCAATGTCTACAGGCACACCTTGCTTTATTGCACTGAGCTGTATTGTACTTAAAAGCAGATACTGAGGGAGAGGCAGAGGGTGAGAATTTCTTAGCAACCAAAAGGAAGTTCAATCCCTTTGTGACTTTGGACCCAAGCAAGAACCGCAAAAGACATTTAAGTGGACTTTCCCACATTCGCAGGAAGATCATGTCTTCCCCTCTTTTCAAAGAGCTGAGACAGAAGTACAATGTTCGATCCATGCCATCTGAAAGGATGGTGAAGTTCAGCTTGTCCGAGGGCATTATAAAGGTCAGCAGATTGGTAAAGTAGTCCACGTTTACAGGAAGAACCATGTCATCTACATTGAGCGGGTGCAGTGGGAAAAGGCTAATGGCACAACTGTCCCTGTGGTGTTCACCCCAGCAAGGTGGTTATTACTAGGCTTAAACTGGACAAAGACCACAAAAAGATCCTTGAACAAAAAGCCAAATCTCTCCAAGTAGGAAAGGAAAAGGGCAAGTACAAGGAAGAAACAATTGAGAAGATGCAGGAATAAAATAATCTTATATGCAACTTTCATTAAACACTGCTAAAATAAAAAAAAAAAAAGAAGCAGATACTGAATTTTTTACAAATTGAAAATTTGTGGCAACCCTACATCAAGCATTTCTATCAGTGCCATTTTCTAACTGCACATGCTCAGTTCGTGTCTCTGTGTCAAACCTTTTATAATTACATCTGTTATGGTGACCTAGGGTCAGTGATCTCTGATGTTGATATCGTAGTTGTTTGGAGGCACCATGAACCACGCTCACAAAAGAGGGTGAACTTAATTGACAGATGTTGTTCTAACCAACCAGCTGTTCCCCCATCTCTCACCTTCTCTGGGGTTTCCTATTCCTTGAGACCCAGCAATATTATAATGAGGCCAACTCCTAACTCTACAATGGCCTCTAAGTCTTCAATTTCTCACTTTAAGTCAAAAGCTACAAATGATTGAACTCAGCAAGGACAGCATGTCAAAAGCTGAGACCAGCCAAAAACTTGCCCTCTGGCACAGTTAGCCAATTTGTGAATGCAAAGTAAAAGTTCTTGAAGGAAAATAAAAGTGCCTCTCCAGCAAACAGATAAGAAAGTGAAAAGCCTTATTGCTGCTATGGGGAAAGTTTGTGGTCTGAATAGACCGTCAAACCAGCCAAAGCATTCTCTTAAAACCCAATCCAGAGCAAGGCCCTAACTCTTCTTCAATGCTGTGAGAGGGGTGGAGAAACTGCAGAAGAAAAGTTAGGACCTAGCAGAGGTTGGCTCATGATGTTTAAGGAAAGAAGCCGTCTCCTAAGGGGAAAGTGCGAGGTGAAGCTGTGCCTGCGCTGTGGAAGCCGTAGCAAGTTATGCAGAAGGTCTAACCAAGGTCAGGAACTAAGGCAATACACCAAACAGTAGATTTTCGATGTTGACAAAATAGCCTTCTGTTGCAGGAAGATTCCATCTAGGATTTTTTCAGCTATGAAGAAGTCAATGACTGGCTTGAAAACTTGAAAGGACAGGCCAATTCTCTCATTAGGAGCTAATGAAACTGGTGATTTTAAGTTGAAGCCCGTGCTCATACCATTACAAAAATCCTAGTGCTCTTAAGAATTATGCTAAATCAGGGCGGCGCCTGTGGCTCAAAGGAGTAGGGCTCCAACCCCCTAAGCCAGAGGTGGTGGGTTCAAATCCAGCCCCCGCCAAAAACCGCAAAAAAAAAAAGAATTATGCTAAATCTACTCTGTCTGTGCTCTATCATGGGAAAAACAAAGCCTGGATGACAGGGTTTACTGAATATTTTCAGTTTACTTTTGAGACCTACTGCTCAGGGGAAAAAAAAGATGTCTTTCAAAATGTTACTGCTGGCTAGACATGATGGCTCGTGCCTGTAATCCTAGCACTCTGGGAGGCCGAGGTGGGTGGATAGTTTGAGCTCACGTGTTTGAGACTAGCCTGATGAAAATTAAGACCCCCTGTCTCTACTAAAAATAGAAAAAGCTGAGGCAAGAAGATCACTTGAGCCCAAGAGTTGGAGGTTGCTGTGACCTATGACACCATGGCACTCTACCCAGAGCAACAGCTTGAGACTCTGTCTCTAAAAAAAAGTTACTACTCATTGATAACACATTTAGCTGCTGATGTACCAAGAGATGAAGGTCATTTTCATGCTGGCTACACAACATCCCTTCTGCAACCTATGATCAAGGAGTAATTTTATTTTCAAGTCTTATTATTTACGAAGAAGCTATCAGGCTGTAGCTGCTATAAACAATGATTCCTCTGATGCATCTGGGCAAAGTCAATTGAAAATCTTCTGGAAAGGTTCTAGATGCCATTGAGAACACTCAGGATTCATGGAGGAGGTCAAAATATCAACATTAACAGGAATTTGGAAGAAGTTAATGCCAACTCTCATGGATGACTTTGAGGGGTTCAAGACTTCAGTGGAAGAAGTAACCACAGGTGTGGTGGAAAGAACAAGAGGACTAGGAGTGGAGTCCTGAGGTGTGACTGAAGCACTACGATCTCATGATAAAACATGAATGGTTGAGGAATTGCAAAGAAAATGGTTACTTGAAATGAAAACTACTCCTGGTGAAGATGCTATGTTATTGCCGACATGACAACAAAAGATTTTGAATATTACATAAACTCAGTTGATAAAGCAGGAGCTGAGTTGGAGAAGGTTAACTCCAGTTATGACAGAAGTTCTATTGTGGATAAAACACTATTAAATAGCATTGCATGCCACAGAGAAGTCTTTCATGAAAGGAAAGGTCAATCAGTGTTACAGACTTCATTATTGTTGTACACAAGACATTGCCACCCCAGCCTTCAGCAACCACCATCCTGATCAGTCAACAGTCAACAACATTGAAGCAGGACCCTCCACCAGCAAAAAATTTATGACTCATTGAAGGCTCAGATGGTTGTTAGCATTTTTTAGTAATAAGATATTTTGAAGATTAGGTAATCAGATTATTTTTTGAAAGACATATGCTGGCTCGGCACCTGTGGGTCAGCAGCTAGAGTGCTGGCCACATACACTGGGGCTGGTGGGTTCAAACTGGGCCCAGGCCTGCCAAACAACAATGACAACTACAACAACAACAACAAAATAGCTGGGCATTGTGGCACGTGCCTGTAGTCCCAACTACTTGGGAGGCTGAGGCAAGAGAATCCCTTAAGCCCAAGAGTTGGAGGTTGCTGTGAGCTGTGACGCCACCACAGTCTACTGAGGGCGACATAGTGAGACTCTGTCTCAAAATAAATAAATACATGAATGAATCACATATGCTATTGCACACTTAATTGACTATAGTATAGTGTAGACATAACTTTTGTGTGCACTGGGAAACCAGAAAATTTGTGTGGTTTGCCTTTTTGTGATATTTGCTTTATTGTGATGGTCTGGAAGCAAATCTGCAATATCTCCAAGATACAAGACCTGTACTTTATACTTTAGTTACCTACTCTGGAAAATGGGAATAAAAACTCAGATCTCATATGGGTGCTTTGAAGATTAATCAAACAAGACAATGTTTGCAAAAGTGCTTAATACAAGGCATGGAACTTAATAATGGTATTTGAAAATGGTAGGTATATGATATTATTAAAAATTCAGAGCCTCTGTCTTAGGTTGAAGCCTGCATCTCACACAGGGATCTATTTGACTGAAAGTTGATGATGGAATTAATATTTGGGAGGGAATGTGATAGGACAGTTATTTCAGTGAGAATTTTAAGTTATTTTCATTGCTGCTTTGTGCAGGGATATTAAACTCTATGATTCCAAACACAAATCAGCAAAAAATTAAAAAACAAAGCATTGTTTTAAGTCACCCTCCCTCCCAAACTGCTTGTTCCATAGATCTTCATGCTGTTTTCTCACCTTCCTTGAACTCTCTAAGGAGATGGGAAGCAGGAGTGACCCCTGCCTGGAGGAGAAACTACTTACAGAAAGTGTCAACACAGCCTTAAATGGCCATTCAACTTTGTGAAAAAATAGTCAAACCTATAGAAAGAATTTTGCTTCATCAATGACTTTTTTTTTTTTTTTTTGCAGTTTTCGGCTGGGGCTGGGTTTGAACCCACCACCTCTGGCATAAGGGGCTGGCGCCTTACTCCTTTGAGCCACAGGCACCACCCCATCAATGACATTTTTTAATCATTGGGTTGAGCTAAATACATATTTATAGGTTTTGGGTTTTTTTTTTCAGTTTTTGGCCGGGGCTGGGTTTGAACCCGCCACCTCTAGCATATGGGGCCCGTGCCCTACTCCTTTGAGCCACAGGCGCTGCCCAGCTAAATACATATTTAAACATGAATTTGTTTCAGGGTTGATAAACAGACTTGAATTATACAATTATCACAGGCTAAATGCCCCATGTCCCCGTTCATGGCGTGTGATGGCAGATGCATGTACGTGGAGAAGGAGGGCCGTGGATATGAACTTGCAGAATCAGGGCCTGTGGGATGTGTCACGGCGCCCCTCGGCTCTTGTAGGGTTTTTATCTCCCTGACATAGTGCTAATCTTTGCCCTGGGACAAGTTATTCCAGAACAGAAAGTCTTATAAGAAAGAGCCTTGAGACTGGAGCAGTTAAAGGACTTGTTCAAGTTCAGGATGACCAGAAAGTATTCATTGAAGGTCCTGCCAACCTATGCCAGATGCAAAATAAACAGATGGCTCTCGCATGCAAATTGAGGTGGTGCTTATACCATGTGGGGAAGGTTCCTACTGACTACACAGAATGAGAGACTGGAGTAATGAGCTGAGCTGAGTAATTAAAGCAAGAGGCCCAGTTTGTGTGTGGTTTAGCTGAGTAATTCGGAAAGGTCTAGAAGCAAAATAGTTCTTTGATCTGTGGAAATTGTCCGAGCTGGATTTAGCAATCTCTTCCTCCCACCAGCAGGTCATTGCCTCCCTCCCTCTCTCCCCATTTCACCCATTTACTGAGTCCTTCAAAACAGACAAACAATATTCCACATAGACACTGGGGGAGGGAGGGGGGCGGAGTCCAGGCAGTTCTTTCCCTCCTCCCTCTTATACCCTTAAAAATAAAACACACTTTCACCAGACATTTTACATATCAGATATCTTACTGACAGTAGCTTCTTGTAGACATGAAGTAGATGATGATGAACTGGTGTCTTCCTGCCTGAAAGTTAAGTAGATATTTAGGGCAGTGGTTTTTACTCTCCTAGTCATTAAATCCTTGGAAAGAACAGCAAACCAAGAGTTTAGTAGATGGCAAATTCAGTGGGTGAGCAAACCACAATTGTACCCAAATTTAAGCCAAGACAAATTTACTATATACACACACACACTCTTGCTCACAAACACATATATAATACATGTGTGTGGATTTGGTAGATAAAGTGTTCAGTAAGCAATTCTTTAAATAGCAAGGTCCCAAAGTACATTTAAAATATGATTTGATTTATAATTTATAATATGTGACTTAAATACAACCTTTGGGCAATGCATTCTTTGTATAAGTTGGGGCAAATTACAAAGATAATGTTTAAATGATATTAAAACTTTTGGCTGATGAGTAGCTAGCTACATATATCTTTGGTTTACAAGAGGTTAAGCATCCAGATGGTTTCCAAAATGTGTTTCTAAAAGAAAGAAAATGTTTCCCAAAACCTTCCCTTGGCCTGTCATTCTGGCTATTCATAATTTGGTCCAAACTTTATCTTTTTTTTTTTGTTGTTAAATGATATCTGTGTACATTAATGCAAACAAAACCTTATCTTTCAAATCTTACTCTCATTACTCTCCCTCACTAGTCATCTATTTCTGTTTCTTACAAGCTAAATGAACAAATATTTCAATGTGCACAGTCATTTATGAAGATGATAACGTCAAGGACTGAACCTATGAATTCTCTGAGGTTCTGAGGCCCTGGGGGTTGGAGGGATTGCAGAGCTGGGGCGCTGTGAGAGGCTATGGTTTCTTGTCTCTCTCTCTTTCTCTCTCACACTCCAGCAGAGATCCCCACACATTTGTAGAACACACCGATATCACAGGGTACTAACAACAAGGACAGAACAGATGCCATAGGAAAGCCTTAATTTAAAAGATGTTTTAACCAAGCACATCTCGGGGGTCATTGACTTGAGTCTTGGGTTAGGAATGGAACAGTATCATGATTCAGCCTCATTAGTTTAGGACCCCTTTGGTTTGTTGACTAGTGTGGTGCCTTTCTGCCTTTCAGGCTATCTTGAATATCAAAGCTTGATGCCCTTGACCATGATACAAACTCTTCCTACACATTCAACCACATATTTGTCCTGGAGCAGGAGGATCCCAGCTGAGGTAAACTCTGACCCAGGGACCTACCTCACATGTTTCTGCTCAAAACCCAACATTCAGCCATCCTCTGTGACTGGCCTGCCTCTACCCGTATGGCTACATCTACCACAGGCTCTGCCCAGTAGGGAGCCAGGGAATAGTTTACAAGACAAAGGTGGCCATTAATTATTTGAGTGAAAAAAATAAAGAAATGTAAAAAACTGTTTGTACGATAAGTGAATTCTTATGTTTTAATTCAAATGTGTCAAAACTTCATAGACCAGTGGTTTGAGCTCCGTTTGTGTTCAGTGTCCCCTTCTTCCAGAAGCATCTTAAAGAGATGAAGCAGTTTTTTTTTGAGACAGAGTCTCACTTGTCACCCTTGATAGAGTGCCGTGATATCATAGCTCACAGCAACCTCAAACTCCTAGGCTTATGCAATTCTCTTGTCTCGCTGGTTTATAGGCGTCTGCCACATGCCCTGCTATTTTTCGAGGTGTTAACTGGTCTCACTCTGGCTCAGGCTGGTCTCAAGCATGTGAGCAATCTACCCACCTCGTCCTCCCAAGTGCTGGGACTCCAGGTGTGAGCCACTGCGCCTGCCAGAGATGAAGTAATTTTGTCCTCTGCTGACTTCTCCCTTTGTCTCCCCAGCACAGTGAATGGGTATGAGATTAAAGTCAGGAGTCTTGGGTCTAACACTGTTTGGGAACTTTGTGACCTGGCTCAGGTTAAGTTCTGTGAAGCTCAGTTGCTTCATCTGTTCACAATAGCAAAGTTTTGAGGACAAAAGGAGATAAGGACATAACCCTACTTTGGACATTGTCATTTTATACGTGATTTTCTTTGCACCACCAAAATCTAAACTGTGTGACATGATGGTCTTCTGTATCCAGGTACTCTGGGTCTGTAGATTCAACCAATTGTGGTTTAAAACAAATAGATGGCTGCCCTTGTACTGAACATGCACAGACTTTTTTTCTATAATTACTACCTAAACAATACAGCATAAGAACTATTACACAGCATTTACAATTATATCATAGTATATGTTATAAGGTATTATAAGTAATCTAGAGATGATATAAAGTATACAGGAAGGTGTGTGCACGTTATATGCAAACACTACACTATTTTACATAAAGGACTTGAGCATCGTGGATTTTGGCCTACTCAGGAGTTCTGAAACCAATCTCTCATGGATACCAAGAGAAAACTTTACTTGAAAATTTCTCGAAGTAGAAAGTTCACAAACACCTTAATGTTTCAAAAGTTTAATTACTTGAATCCTGGAATGGTTTTTCATGTCATATAGTTTGTCCTGTGGTTGGGGTGGGGTGCGGGGCCAGATGACAGGCTATGGAGAGTAGTCCATCTACCATCACTTCTTGCTGCCCCAAGGTCTATGCTGGGGCTTGCACTCACAGAACAGTGACAGGAAACACTTGACTTTCCCTGACGTTCCCTCACACTGGACCTCAATAATGATGTGAGACCTTCTTAATGATGAGCTTTTAAATGGTTGTTCTACGGTTGCATAGAGGGGGGAAGAGGATGGAGAAAAAATTAGCTTTTTCCCCAGGTTTCCCGTGGCCCCGCTGAATGACGCAAAGGCCAATTCTCATTGCTTAGCCTGGCCAGGAGGAGCTTACCTTCGTGTTTCACAGAAATTTTGGATTTTTTTTTTTTTTTAGACTTTTTTAGTGGGACTCTGTCCTCCCTGGGTAGAGTGTTATACATCATTGCTCAAGCAACCTCAAACTCTTGGGCTCTAGCAATCCTCTTGCCTTTGCTCCCCAGGAGCTGGGACTAGAAGCGCCTGTCACAACACTGTCCAGACAGTTTGTCTACTTTTTTTTTTAGTAGAGAGGGGTCTCACTCTTGCTGTGGCGTGTCTCAAATTCCTGAGCTCAGGCGATCCACCCATCTTGGCCTTCCAGAATACTAGGATTACAGGTGTGAGTCTCAGGAGTCTCAAGGATGCCTTGCAGACTTTTCTTGTTCCTAAACTCCCCACCTGCCTCCCTCTTCTAAATACTTTCCCCTTTTGCACCTCTCCAGCTGCCCTCAGATGCCCTCCCTGGGGGAAATCGTCAAGTCCAAGTCTTCTCTCAGGTCTTGCACATTTCACAGTCTTCACCTCTGAGCATCAAAGGCAGAGGGTGGGAATCCATCCCTACGACTGCCTGCCCCTCATGATCTGGTCCCCACATGGGGACGTGGAAACTCTAGAGAACTTCCTCTAGTTGCCTTTAATGTGTCACCACGAAGATTCATTTCTTTCCCAACTTCGCTCCTTTTGGTGTGTAAGAGAAATTGTTATTCCTCCTGTTGACATAGCTCTGACTCTGTCTTGTGAAATGCTGTCACCAGCTCTATTATGTTGATGGAGAATTTATGGCTTCCTTTGTGCCCTGAGTTATTTCACAAACCATCTTATATAAACCTAACACTAAAGAGCACCATATCTAATGGTTTCTCCTTAAATCCTCAGAGGTGATGGGTTGTAAGAATAATCTCAGTTGATTCCACCATAGTCATCATTATAATGTATTGAGTATCAGTTATATGTCACATATCTATAATAATAATAGTCATAATAGTCAACAGTAATAGTCATTATTATTATAGCTGACACTTTTGATTGTTTACTATGTGTCAGGCAATGACCTAGAGACTTTATCTGTGTTATAAATATGTTAAATAATAGTTATAGGAGGTCATCACTTTGGAATAAATTCCTGCACTAGGCCCCAGCAGATCAGACTAAAAATCAAAATGGAATCACCCATGATAAAGTTTCACATCACTAAATTATTATATGACCTTCTGGGAAATAAGGAGAGAGAGATTAGAGCCAATTCCCCAAGCCAGCCAGTCTCAATCTTCAATCATCACAATAATGACAATAATAACCTGAAGTTTCCTGGTGTTAAGCAATCAGTTCTCTTTCTATCGTTCTGTCTCCCTGTTCCCATCTTCTGAAGAAAGTAGTTTTGAAGTGACTGATTAGGTTTCTGTTTATAAAGCCAATTTCTTCTGCTGAGCTCATTGAGACACTTATTCTACTTTGTAGAATGAAGTGTATCTCAATGCTAGAATTGTCTATAAAGCCAACTGAGATCTTTAAATTTGTTATAATTTTGCCTTTTGCCATGTGCTATTAAAATTCCCAATAACCGTATATGGCAGGTACTATTGTTGCTTCCATTTCACAGAGCAGAACACTGCAGAAGAGGGACTAACTGTCCTCTGGTGACAGCCAGTCAGAGGCAGCACCTGTATCAAACCCAAGTCTGACTAACTCCGTTGGTTTGTCTATTATCCTGACTATAGTTGACATTTCCTAAGTATAGTCAATTGACTTTCCAAAGAAATTTAGACCCTTCATATTGAAAATACAAGGTGTAGTTATGTGCTATGGTTAGTGTTTGAACAATCACAGTTCTTTACAATACAGAGATATGGGCACTGTCCATTGAAGTTCATGCTAACTTAAATGGTGGGGGTTTTTTGTTTGTTTTTATTTCAGATTAATGTGAGGGTATAAACAATTAGGTTATAATGTTTGTATTTGTTAGGAAGAGTCCCTGTTGTAATTCTGGCCTACACCCAGGTATGCCATATGCCCTTAGATTGGGCCTATTAAGTGGGACCACACCAATGTCCCTTCCTCTACCCATCTCCCCTCTCACTTCCCCTCTCCTCCCAGCTCGAATTGAATTGAATTGAGTTTCTTCCTTGTGTGGGCATGTATTAGATCAGTGGTTCTCAACCTGTGGGTTGCAACCCTCAGGAACTGTATTAAAGGGCCGTGGCATTAGGAAGGTTGAGAACCACCATATTAGATCATCTACCGGCTTCATACTAGTATTAAGTACGATGGATACTTGCTGTTCCATTCTTGTGATACTTTCCTAAAAAGAATGTGTTTCAGCTCCATCCAGGTTAATACGAAAGATGTAACCTCTCCATCTTTTTATGGCTGAAGTGTTCCATGGTATACATATACTATAGTTTATTAATCCATTTCTGGGTTGATGGGCATTTAGGTTGTTCCCACATTTTGGAAATTGTAAATTGAGTTGCAATAAACAGTCTAGTGCAAATGTCCTTATGATAAAAGGATTTCTTTTCTTCTGGTAATGGGATTGCAGGATCAAATGGGAAGTCTAATTTGAGTTCTTTGAGGATTCTCCATACTTCCTTTCAAAAAGGTTATATTAATATGCAGTCCCACCAGCAACGTAAAAGTTTTCCCTTTTGTCCACATCCACGCCAGCATCTGCAGCTTTGAGACTTTGTGATGTGGGGTTAGATGATATGTCAGAGTGGTTTTGATTTGCATTTCTCTGATGATTAGGGATGACGAGCATTTTTCCATATGTTTGTTAGCCATTTGTCTGTCTTCTTTAGAGAAGGTTCTGTTCATGTCTCTTGCCCAGTGATAGATGAGATTGTTTACTCTTTTTCTATATTCTAGTTATCAGAACTTTGTCAGATTCATAACATGTGAGTCTTTTCCCATTCTGAAGGTTGCCTGTTTGCTTTCATTTTTGTGTCCTTCACTGTGCTTTTCAGCTTAATTAAGTCCCATTTGTTTATTTTATTGTTGTTGCAATTGCCACTGGTGTCTTCTTCATAAAATCTTTTCCCAGGCCAATATCATTAAGAGTTTTCCCCACACTTTCTTCTAGGATTTTTATCATTTCATGTCTCAGATTTAAATCTGTTATCCATCTTGAGTCAATTTTTCTAAGTGGTGAAAGGTGTGGATCCAGGTTCAGTGTTTTACATGTGGCTATCTAGTTCTCCCAGCACATTTGTTGAACAGGGATTCTTTTCCCCAGTGTATGCTTTTATTTGGTTTCTTGAAGATCAGATGGCTGTAGGAGACTGGTTTCATCTCTTCATTTTCTATTCCGTTCCATGTGTCTGTATCTTTATTTTTGTGCCACTGCCACGCTGTTTGGATTACTGTGGCTTTGTAATATAACCTGAAGGCTGGTAGAGTGATGCCTCAGCTTTGTTTTTATTACTAAGAACTGTCATGGCTATACAGGGTATTTCTGGTTCCATATAAAATTAAGAATTATTTTTTCCAGTTATTCAAGGTATACTGTTGGTATTTTAATGGGGATTGCATTGAATCTGTAGATTTCTTTGGGAGAATAGACATTTTAGTAATGTTGATTCTTCCCAGCCAGTACCATGGTATATTCTTCCATTTGTTAGTGTATTCTGCTACTTCTTTTCTAGAGTTTTCATATTTCTCTTTGTAGAAATCCTTAGCCTCTTTTGTTAGGTATATCCCTAGGAATTTCATTTTCTTTGAAGCTACTGTGAAGGGAACTGTGTCCTTGATTTGTCTCAGCCTGGCTATGGTTGGCATGCACAAACACTACTGATTTGTGGGCATTAATTTTGTACCCTGAGACTTTGCTGTATTTCTTGATCATTTCCAGGAGTCTTGTGGTTGAGTCTCTGG
>CAUYQV010103164.1:0-25170 GCA_963574575.1 Galagoides demidoff
AACTGAGAAAATGACATGAAGGCTGTGTTGATCAGTTTGATGGAAGTATTTCGGATTGCATGTGAAAACCCCACACTGTACCCCAGAAGTGCATTAATGTACATAGTTACCATTCAATAAAAAAAAAAAAAAAAAAAACAAGGAACGCAAACAAACCACAGAAGGGAAGCAGCCCCTGGTAGGTGAAGGGGCAGGGAGGTGGGGGACAGCTGAGGAGAAGAGGCAGCTTTTCTCCTCCACCATCATCACTTTCCCCTCTTAGCTCAAGGCCATAGGGAAGTATTGGGACCCTGACCAGCCCCATTATTGAGCAATGGCTGCTGATTCGAGCCACACCCCATCAACACAGGGAGTTGGTGAAGGCCAGTGGAGAGGTGGCGGCAGTGGGATAGGGTGGCTGAAACCAGGCTCCTCTGTGGTTGCTAGGCCAGGGGCTGCCAGGCAGAGTGTGCCTGAGGATGCTGGCAGCATGAACTTCCAGGCAGATTTCAGGACCTGTTTTCCCAGTGGCTGTACTGAGAGAAGTTAACAAACGTCCCATGAAAATAGACTTCTACAAAGTTTCTTTATCATGGGATTTCTTGGAACCTTTAATGTGCCAAAACTCTTACCTCCCAAAAGGAGTTATTATTTTAACCACAAAACTTGTTTTTGAAATAGTGGCATGCAAGCCTACTGTTTCAAGTTACATACATGGGAGTGAGGTTTCTAATCATTTCACTTGGACCAATTATTCTAAGAAAAACAATTATAATATGTTGTTCCCTCATCAAGAGCAAAATTTGTCTAGTCATAAGTGACGGGTAAGATTGAAGAGTTCCTTCAGGGGTTCTTAGGGGATTGGAGGTGGCATTATCACCTTAGATTCACAAATACTGAGGGTCCAAGCTTGTCTTTTATCCAGGTATGTCTTTATTTCAACAAGTTTACTGTGCTTTTCAGATGTCACCTTATAAAAATTCCCAAGTTCTAAAATTGGGGTTAGAAGAGGGATGCTGTGATGAATGAGTCAGTGAAGGGGCTCAGTGCTCCTCAGTCAGGATTGGAATATCTGAGATCACAAGGAGATCATACCCAGCAATGGCTTCCTCTTACTGAGTTAGAAGAAGCTGTCCTTTCCAAAAGTTGTGGGCTAGACTATTCCCCCACATATAAATAAATGCAAGTTGATGACCTAAAGAAGATAAATTGATTAAAAGGAAGCAGGTTGAAGATAAATAAAATCCCAGGAAAACCCGAAACACCATGCCACTGGAACTTGTTACCATTGTCTCATGTAGTAGGAATTGCTATGGTAACACATGGCGTGAGGGTGCAGAAAAATGTTTTGGCTGTTTCTTTCTGCAGGGTGGGGAGTGTTTTTCGCCTATCTTCAAACTTCCCTAAGCCCTACTGATCTTGCTTTGCTGTAGACCACGAGAGTAACGATGAATAGCACTGTGCCCGAGGAAAAGTGGCAGGAATTGTCTTCTGAATTCCAAATAAAGGAAGCAAACCATTAATGTTCAGGGCTCGAGAATAGATGGCGATAACCAAGTCCATATCTAATGCTGCTCCTGTCATCCAGCCACAGCCATCAACATTTGCACCTGTAGAAACCTCCTTTAGAGTGTCTTGGGTGAAATATCTGTGTGCAATTGGCCCAACAGGTGATCTGCAGTGTTCTGATCTGGAACCAAACGAATTCAGCCATCTCTTCTAAGAGATCAAAGTCTGACTTCAAGACTAAAAACAGAAACTGAAGAAAGGACAAAAAACAAACAAAAAACCCCCCAGAACTCAGTCTCCTCCAGAAACCTAGGAAAAGGAGGAGGGTGCATACCAATACTCCCGGCCACACGGACAGAGGACTTAAATGGCCTGAGAAAAAATGTGCCATTGTAAGTGGAGAAGAAAACAGCTATTGTTTAGCACTGAAATAAAAAATACTGTATAAACAGCTAACAGCTGTTTTTCAGCCTTTGCTTTTTAGAGTAAAAGCCAATAAAAGAAAAGACATACTCTTTCAAATGTGGTTTTTGTTCAGAGCCCCAATTTTCTACAACTAATTGACAGCCCAGAAGTCGGCCTGGTTTCAGATAGTTTTGTTTGGAAAAATAGAGAAAACTACAAAGTTCAGTAGGATGCCATGGGTCCAGATGGAGGGTGGGTCAGATGGGGGAAGGCGGACACCTCAGCGCTGATTTTCAGGTTAAAAAGCAGAAGCCAGTTCTCTCACACCCACTGCAATAAATGGATATTTAAAGGGAAAAAAAAAACACTAACTTTGCATGCAAAAGTAGGAAGTCAGGCGCATCTCTTTGAGATGCTGTTGTTTGATTCAGCATCAGTACCTATAACACAGTGAGCATCAAAGGAGAACAGCTATGGAACACAGTTCATTCACCGTCCAGGCATAAAACCCACCTGATAAGATGAGGAGGACTCTAACGAACACCCATGCTGTAAATAAGGAAATTACAGGGGAGTCTCAAAAGGGATATTCATATGAGAAATTGCTAGCTAAGTCCTATAATTATGAAGCCAGAGGGATAAAATAACAGTGAGGCAAGGCCCTTTTTATAAACAGAGACTCAGAGATGAGCCCTTACTCACTCCCACTCACTGCCTCTATTAATGCTGTTTACCCCACCCTGAATACCAGCTTCAGTCCCTTCAAATCTTATACTTATTTTAGGTATCAGTTCTTCACCCATTTCTAACATTTTTATTATATATAAACATATTTAGGTATAGATCAAAGAAAGACAAAAGGAGCTTTGAAATGTTTTCTAGTTGTTTCCTGTATCTTTGTCTTATCTTTCCAAAAATGTTGACGTATGGCCAATGTGTATCTTGCTGCTTTTTCCCTATGCTTTGACTATCATAAGCACGTGACAATCATTCTCACTGTTATGGCAGAGCTGGTCCTTTGAAGGCCCATCTGCTACAATTCTATTACATTCTAGACACAACATAGTTTTTTTTTTTTTTTTTTTTTGAGACAGAGCTTCAAGCTGTCACCCTGGTAGAGTGCTATGGCATCACAGCTCACAGCAACCTCCAACTCCTGGGTTCAAGCAAGTCTCCTGCCTCTGCCTCCCAAGTAGTTGGGACCACAGGTGCCCACCACAATGCCAGGCTATTTTTTGGTTGCAGCCGTCATTGTTGTTTGGTGGGCCCGGGCTGGATTCGAACCCACCACCTTGGGTGTACGTGGCTGGCGCCTTAGCCACTTGTGCCACAGGTGCCGAGTCCACAACATGGTTTTTAATGCACTGCTGGGCTTGCAGATGGCAGAAGAACCCTCCCAGGTTCAAACAAAGAAGCAAGAGCAGTGAGTTGAAATCCAAGCAGATGCAGTAAACGTGGGACAAAACCCAACACTAAGTCCTGGGCCCACTGCAAGGAGCAAAAGCCAAAGTCAAATCTTCTGCTTTAGACCCTGATCCTTGAAGGAGGCTCAGCCTTCTAAGTCATGGAAGGAGGAAACTACAATCTCTTTTGGACAACAACTTCAATTTAGGCCATCAACACAAGACTTTCACAGATCCAACAAAGTGAGTTCAGAATAAAAAACTACCAAACAGCAAGAGAATAAGCCACCAGATATAAGATAAAGCAAAAATAACAAATAATAAGTTTATACTCCCAGGCACTGGGTACTAGAATGATCAGTGCAAAATGTGTTGTATACAAAATATTTAAAGAAATCCAAGGTGAGTACTTCTTTTTTTAAATTTTGGATTAGTATGAGGGTACATACTTTAGGTTACGTTGTTTGCATTTGTAAAGTCAACTCTGAGCTGTAGTTCAGCCCTTCACCCAGGAGGGGTGCATAGACCCCTATATTATACCCATGAGGTGGGAACATATTGAGCTCCCCCTTCTTGATTTTGAGTTTTTCTTTCATGTCAAGATGGATACTTCTTATACAGTACCAAAAGAGTATGAAATATGACCAGGGAGATTTGAAAAAGATCCATAAAACGTTTATACATGAAAAATGTAAGTGTTCAAATTAAAAACTCAGTGACCACATTTGGAAAAAGAAAATGAAATTGCTGTGGTAGAAACCAAGTTAGTTTTGAGAAAGTTTGGACATTATTTGACAGTGATATTTTCTTTAAAAACTGCAATAATTTACATATTTGTATTGTTCTGCTTTGGAATTCTAACTATATGCTTGTTTACTATTTTTAATTTTACAACAAAAAAACAAAAATTTTGCTAAAAAATAAAAACTCAATAATCAAACAGTAAATAAGGTAATACTACAAAGAGAATTATTTAATATTTCTGAAGAGATTAACAGTAATATATAGCACAGAGAAATAGGAAGACAGAAAATATGAAAGAAGAGTTATGATACTAAGAATAGAATGAGAAAGTTTAATCTTATTAATATGAGTCCCAGAAAAGACTAGAAAGAATAGATGAAAAGATAATATTTTAAAAAAGAAAGAAATGGTATCTCTCACTGCAACTTGGATGGAACTGGAAGCCATTATCCTAAGTGAAATATCTCAGAAACAGAAAAACAAACATCTCATGTTACTCACTTATTAGTGGGAGCTAAGCAACAGGTGTATATAGTCATACAGAATAGTCTAAGAAACTTTTGGAGACTCAGAACGGGGGACAGGGAAAGAGGGGTAAGGGATCAAAAATTGCCTATCAGATAAAATATATACTATTCAGGCCTTGACATCACCACTGTACAACTCATCATGTATCAAAAACCATTTGTACCTGTTAAATCCTTTGAAATAAAAAATATAAATAAGTTTTTTAAAAAGACAATATCCAAAGAGATAATGAATGAGAATTTCCAGAGCTGATGAGAGATACGTATCCACAAATACAGGAAGCACAACATACACCCTGTAGGATAAGTTTTGAAAAACTGACACCCAGTCTGCAAAATGTAGTAGTAAAATTGCAGAATGCTAAACTCAAAAAGATCTTAAAGCAGTGAAAAATGTAGGCCACCTGCAAAGTAGACCACCTGGAATGATTAAATTATTAGCACACATCTTTATACACCAACAGAAACCAGAAAGTTGTAGAATATCTACAAAGTGGTAAAAGAAAATAACAGAATTGCAGGTGCAGCAAAATTACTTTCAAGAATGAGTGTGGGCTCAGCTCCTGTGGCTCATGCGGCAAAGGCACCACATACACCTGAGCTGGCCCAGGCCCACCAAACAACAATGAAGGCTGCAACCAAAAAAACAGCCGGGCATTGTGGCGGGCACCTGTAGTCCCAGCTACTTGAGAGGCAGAGGCAGGAGAATCGCTTGAGTCCAGGAGTTGGAGGTTGCTGTGAGCTGTGATGCCATAGTACTCTACCCAGGGAGACAGCTTGAGGCTCTGTCTCAAAGAAAAAAAAAAAAAAGAATGAGTGTGAAATAAATAATTATAATTTTCAGAGAAGCATCATGTATAAACTAAAATATTAACACTATGAGGGACACTGTGCTCAAGCTCCTGTCTGGGCATCATCTGAGGAACCCTTTTATGTGAAAAAAAGATTTAAGCATGAGGTCAACATTTGCTTAGTTGAGTAACAAAGAGAGTTTTTTCATGTTCCCCGACTCTCTGGGAATTCAGGAAATAATTGAGTTATTGGTGGTTTAAAATGTCAGAGAGCAGTACTCACAATGTACTTCCTACTCTCAATTACTTAAGCATTGTCTGAGTTTGAGGCTATTCTTGAGAACCAAAATGTTTTTCTAGTGTATATTGTGTACTTTCCACGTGCTCAGTATGACTAATGCATTAGTCACAGGTTATAAGACAGTCTTGATCTCTGGAATGACCTTGCTTCTCCACTCTTACTTCCTCCGCCCGGACCAATTACCTCCCCCCACCCCCACCTCCATTGCTGAGACTGGTTCTATTCCTGGCAGGAGATACTTACTGAGTTGGGACTTGCTGCTTCTGGAAGGCTTTAGTTCAGTTAAAATCTCCACCCTTATGCAGACATTCTTCCTGGATTTCTCACCCCTTTTCCTATAATCTCTTGTCTTTCGCTGGGAAGATGTGTGAGCCCAGCTGTCAGGAGAACTGAGAAAGGAAGAAACAAGAGGAAAAATTAAATGGGGTTGATGCAACTTGAACAAAGATATTTTAATCTGTGCTTTTTCTAATATGGAAAAGTGTGAACCAACCCAAGTATCCAATGATCAGGAACTAGCTTAGCAAAAGAAAAGGGAATATTGCAATTGCTATAACTGATCCTAAATGCACAGACTGGATGGATAGTGGCTGCACGTGGATATAGGGCTGTCGACTGCGTATGTAAACTGAAGCCAACTGGAAGACATTAAGTACAGACTCAATTACGCACAAGAGTTGCAACTATGTAAAAAATCAGGCTGATAGAGAGGTAGGAATTTAAAAAACATATAGAATGTTCTGATTTATTAGTAAATTTGTGGTGAAAGTGTTCTTATATTGTTCATGTGACTTCCATGATTCTTGTTATGTTTTACTATAAGATGGGGGTATACTTTCATTAAAATGTTGGACTGAAAAAATACAGGAAATGTATTATAGTCTGAACAGAAGACAGGAATCACACATTAATTTCTATTTGGGAAATCAACTATAAAGAATTATTACAGGGGACTGGAATCATGAGAGATTGGACAGTTCTAAAGAATATATGAATAGCAGATGCAGAGAGCAGCTAGCTATCTTCCCCAGGGCTGAGACAGACCATTCAAGGAAGAGGCCCCCCACCTCCCAAGGCTGAGATCCAGACCTCATGGGAGAGGGGCTAGTGGGGGCTCTCAGGATGGTAGAAAAGTTCCTGAGCAGCCTCACTGCTGAGATGTTCCAGAACCAGCTCTTGGGAGTGCTGAGGAAGCCAGCCATTGCAAAGCTGTCCGAGGGGGTACCAGGGAAGTCTTCCAAGGGGAGGTACCCCATTTTGGGCACTCTACTGCAAAGCTTCCTGGGGAGGTTCAGGCAGAGGCCACTCATGAGGAGGTCCCCAGGGAAGTTGCTCAGAGGAAGGCATCGCCTGCTGCTGGTCCCCTGGAGCTGCAGAGAAAGCCATGCACACTGCCCCAGCCTGACAACTCCTCCCACAGCATCCCTCCAGCAGCCCCTCCTGACAAAGCTTAAGCCCCAGTAGCAGCAAAGGAGAACTGCTTATAGGGGTCAGGTCCATGCACACAAAGCAGGTAATAAAGGGCAAATCTGGAGCTGAGAGTAACAAATTGATAATTGTCACGGTAAGTTAAGCTGATGGGAGTATCTTGGGTACATGTATGTTCATTCCAGGCCTGGAGCCCTCGATTTCCCTATCAGAGAACCAAGCTCACACAAGAAGCCTGGGCTGATGCTCGGCCAGTCAAGCAGGCTTGTACTTAACTTCCTGTGTGCAATATCTTCTGTGAAAGTCCTCTGGTTTTCCTCATTAGTCATTACTATTACATGCCAGGCCCTGGACTATATACATATGTGTGTGTGTGTGTGTGCTTTCTTACATATAACAATTTTATTTTATATATAAGAATATACAGTAGAACCTCCATAGTCGACCACCTCCCTACATTGACCATCTCCTTAAGTTGACCTAATTTTCATAGACCAGGCATGCACCACATATACATATCAGTACAGCATGCCTAGATCCTTATATTGACCACCTCTGTATGTTGACTAGTTTGTTACACTCCCTTGGGTGGTCAACTTATAGTTATATATAGTCCTGGCTGCCCTGAGGCAAGCTGGACCATCCGAATCTCTCCTGTCTTGTGACTTCAAACATACATACACAATAATGTAAGGATGTCTTTCAGGTGTGTTAAGGAAAATATGAATTTAGAATACTGTAAAAATGTTTAATATGTGTAGCTGAATAAATGCCAATATTATGGTTTTTAAGGTTTCTGAACCATACTCTGACAATGTAGTAATCAAGACTATGGGCCCTGCGCTACTTACTAATCATGTAAGCTTGGGCAAACAGCGTCACCCTTCTGTTCTTCTGTTTCCCTATCTGTAATGTGGCTGGTAGGTATAATAATTACGTTTCAGGGGATTGCCAGAAGGAGTAAACAGGGGATGTATGCAAAGCTCTTAGGACAGAGCCTACACAGAGTAAGTACTCCGTATGTTAGGTATTATTATTAATATTAATATTTGAGAACAGTAATACCTAGACCCACACTGCCAGACCCCTCACTAGTCCTCTACTATCTCCCCCATGCTCCTTCCTCAGAAGACCGACTTCCCTCACAAATACTGCCCCGAGAGTCCCCGGGGCACAGAGTGGCCGCTGATCCTACCGAGGAGCACCCCAGCACAGGGGCACGCAGCACACTGGCTTGCTCTGAACAGAGAGGCCGAAAGCCAAAACAAGTAAATTGCCCCCCGCCCCCAACAACTGATCCAAACAGCCTGGGGCCTGGCAGTGCCAGGGGAAGAGCTTGAAAAGAAAAACAACCAAAAACAACACACAGGCTTGTCTTTGTCATGGCTGAGCCCGCTCGCGGCCAGGCACGGAAACAGAGCAGCTTTATGAGAAAATGCCTTTCTTTCCACGCAGTAATTGAATCCAGTTGTGGAGTGAGGTTGTACATTAATGGGGCTTAAGAAAGTTCTGACTCTGAGACATGTCTGCTCCAGCTGAGCAATCTTTCTTATCTGTCCAAGTCTAGGTAAGCAGGGTGCTAACGCATTCATCCTATAATATAATCCTCTGGGATCTGACTCGCACACTCACCCAAGAGATATGCTGGGAATCCTTCAGGCTCTTTAAAAGCTAACCCCTCGGGTGGAGTCCAAGACAGACCCTCTGGATACTGAACTCTGCTTTGGAGCTGTTCTAGGGAGCTGGGTTTTCAGAACACTTTATTTTCCCTTGGGCGTAATTCCTCTTCAAGGGGGCACCGTCTGTCTGATTAACACCTCTCCTGGAGACCCCCAGAGGAGAACGAGCTTGGTGGTGGCCAGGATGGGATATTTCAGAGTCGGCTGTCACATCTGTGGTTGCTGTGCCTGCTGACAGCATGCTTCACTCTGTTAATAAAAAGAAACAGTCCCTGTTCCAGCAATTGCCACCCACGTCAGGACATCAGGACAGCAAGTCTTACACTGTCCTGCAGCCTTCAGGACCACAGATTCGCCACAAGCTCTTCAGTAAAACAGACTTTAAAAATTGTTAATTCCTTTAGTCATTCTGAAATGATAAAGTAGAGTGGGATATGGGTTCAATTAAAAAGAGTAAAGTTTTGTAGACATAAAAACCCCCCGTGTGCGCAGGCCTCTGGCAGTATGGCAGCTAAGAAGTGTGTGCAGTCTTGTCCTATTTGCGACACCTGTGTGCACGCATGTCCCCAAGCTTCTCCCTGGGAATGGCTTCCAAGCAGGGCTCTGGGCAGGAAGGAAACGGCCTGCTTGGACACTTGGGCGACTTCAGTAAAGGCACTGAAGTGTGTAAAAGTGTGAGGCCGGTGACAGTGGGGCATTACCGAGGGTGAAAGAGACAGATGGTCACTGATTCCAGAGACACAGTGCACAGTGGGAACTAGCAGGATCTATGACACAGCAACAGGGCCACACCTTGGTGAGGAGCAGGGGAATCCAGCCCCGGGCGCCCCTTCCTGCTGGGGCTCACTAGGCGGAGCCCTCTAGAAGCCAAGGGCAATGGGGCCGTGGACGGCGCCACATGGGTTGGCCTCTGCCCAGCCAGGCCCCAAGCTGTCTGGTTGGTTATGTGGGGGCCAGTTTGCTTGTTTTGGCTTTTGGCCTTTTTGCCCAGGGCATGAGCAGAGAATAGATCTGGAAGAGCTGGTGGGAGGCACCCAGCATAGCATATACACCACACCTGGAAGAAGCTTCTAGAAAGCAGAGACTAGGTATTACTCATCTTTATATTCTAGGGTCTGGCACATAATAAGGCATCAGATATTTTTATGAACAAATGTAAGAGAGAAGGAATGAGGGTGCACACTCACACAGGGAACTGAGCCAGGTGAGGGGTGACTAAGCACAGAAGGGAATTCTGCAGCCCAGAGGGAACGGGAGCAGCCTCCTGGAGAAAGCAGAGAGCTGAGTCTTAAAGGAAAACATGGTGCATCTGTGGAGTCAGCATTCCAGGTGGAGGGGACAGGCTGAGCGAGAGCCTGGAGGCAGGAATGAAACCACAGATAGGAAACAATAATCTAGTATGGCCAGAGTGGGAGGCTTATGTAGGGACGGGTGCTCTCAGGGGAGCAGGCTACAGAGGGCTCTGAGTATGGCCCAGAAAGCCAGGATGGCCCCTGCACATGGTGGGCAGGCTAAGACTTGGACAACTGAGCAGCACTGGACAATCCAAAGACAGAGGTTCCTGATGAGAACAGTTGGGCCAACAGGCATGAAAAGGAAGGACAGAGGTATGTGACACAAGAAGAAAACAAAGGACTTGGGACCTCGTTGGCTAGGGGGAGCCCCAAGAGAAGGGCAGGCACCGTGATCTCAAGAGGCTGGATGTGGGGGACTAGGAAGTGACAGCACTGGTGACTGAGGGCCCAGTGAGTGAGGCCTACGGCCCCTCCCTTCCCTGCCATAGTCTCTCCCAGGGCCACCCCACCCAGCAGTGGCAGTCACCTCCGTGGCCAGACACTGGTGCACAGGAGAACTGGGGCAGCTCTCGGAGGTCCTGCAGCTTTGCAGACCCCCAAGGAGAGACTGTTCTTGAGGACAAGCGGGAGGGGAGCCACATCAGCCCTGCCCAGACCAAGGACCACTCCCGGCAGTCCTGGCCCGGAGCAGGGGTCTCAGTCAGAGCCCCACCCAGGCAGTCCAGCAGAGCTAGGAAAAAAGATGGGCATCTCTGTTCCCCAGGGTGCCTTGCCTGGTTGGTCCTATCTCCTGGCTGCTGAGGGCTGACCCCTCATGACCCTCTGAGAGACTGAGACGGTCTCAATCAGCAGCTCACACACAGCAGGCATGAGGGGGACGCCTGGAGATGGAGCTCTCTCCTTTGCCACTTGCTGACCAGCGGGGTCACAGGCTCCTTCATCACCCAGCCTGGGTGCATGAGCAGGTGGTGCAGCTCCCAGGAAGATCTCTCCTAGTAATTTGTGGGGCCACATGGGCTCCTCTGTCTCAGCTTAAACAATACAGAAAGACACCAGTACTGAAATCTTTGTTGATCTTCTGAAATCCAATGGGAATGAAAAAGAAAAAAATGAAGACAAAATTATTTGTTTGAATGAAGTCCTGTCAATTTGGTTCCAAAGTCACTAAACTCATAACAACAAGCACTTAGCTGTGGGGTCTGGTGGTACGTGGAGGACCAAGGAGCCCGAGACCTAGCCATAGGAGCTGCAGTACATCAGGCACGGTCAAGGCCCCACCCTCCCTATTAGTTTTCTCAAGCTGCTACAACAAATCAGCCACAACAAACACAGCGGCTTACGATGACAGAAATGTATTCTCTCTCGGTTCTAGAGGGCAGAAGTCTGAAATCAAGATGGCAGCTGTGCTGTGCTCCTTCTAAGCCTCCAGGAAAGATTCCCTCCTTGCCCCTTCCAACTTTGAGGGACTCTAGGGGTTCCCTGGTTTGTGACTATGTTTGTCCCATCTCCGCCTTTGTTTGTCCACGGAGCCTTCTTCAGCTCTGTGTCTTCCCCCTTGGGTCCCTCAGAAGGACACTTGTCATTGGATTCAGGGCCCACCTGGATAATCTCATCTCAAGATCCTTAATTAGTTACACCAAGACTGTCCTTCTAAATAAGATCACATTCCCAGTCCCAGGGCTTGGATGTGTGGAGGCCAAGCCTCCTGTCCACCCCATCTTCATTCTTGCTTTCTCGGTGGCTCCTCACACTTTGCCTCATCAAAAGAAAAATGAATTTCTTCTCTCCTGTTACCCTTTCAAGGAGTGTCACCCACCCTTTTGCTCCTTCCCTCCATCATCAAATTCCTCCACAGTGGTCCATGTTGCTATTTCCAGAATGACTTAACACTGACTTTTTTTACTTACTTTTCAAAGAAATTTCTTTTGGTTATGTTTGAAACATAGAGAAAAGTGTGGACGACAATGATAAATTTTTTTTTTGAGACGGAGTCTTACTCTGTTGCCCTCAGTGGAGTGCTATGGCCTCACAGCTCACAGCAACCTCACACTATTGGGCTCAAACAACCCTCTTGCCTCAGCCTCCTGAGAAGCTACAGGCATGAACCACTATGCAGGGCTAGTTTTTCAGTTTTTAGTAGAGACAGAATCTGGCTTAGTCTGGTCTCAAACTCTTGAGCTCAAGCAATTCACCTGCTTCAACCTCCTGCAGTGCTAGGAGTACAGGTGTGAGCCAACATATCCAGCCAACAATATAAGTTTTTTAAAATGATGGCATCGTTCTCCCACTTACTCTTTTTGTAGCAAAATATAACATAAAATTTGCCATTTTGAAATGTACAACTCCATGGCATTAATTACTACTATTGACCTTTGAATGCTTTTTGGTTGGTGTTGACCCTTCCCACTGTCCAATGAGCATTCTCTCAGAGATTGCCAGCATCCATCCTCCATCCTCACGCTTTCAGGGCCTTCACCAAATCTGCTAACCACCCTCTTCTTCAGACTCCTTCTTTAGCTTCCCAGATTCCTATGCTCTCCTTGCTCTCTGCTAATTCCCTAGCTCCTTTCCCCCTGTGCCCTAAATCAGGATTTCTTCCAAGACCTGTCTGGTTCCCTTTAGTTTTTATTGCTCCTTCAGAAACTTCCTCTGTTCTCATCCAGCGTGATGGCATCAACCAACTCCTCCGTGGAGATGACTCACATTTAAAGCAAAAGCCTGGACTTGTCTGTGGTTCATATTTCCAATTGTCTTCTGAGCATTTCCACCTCGCTGCCTCAGTGACACCTCAAACTCAGTATGTCCAAAGGCCCTGACGGTCTCTTCTTTCACACTTGTGTTTTCTCTATGTTCTCCCCAGGCTGTGCACCTACCACTGCTCACCCAGTGCAGAAATCTTGTCACTTATCTGTGGTTTTAATATCCACTCTCGTCCTATAACGTCCTGCCATCTTTTCCATTCTGACACCTGCCTCCTGCCCTCAGTCTGGGACTCTAGTAGATGTCTTGCCAGCCTCCTATATTTCTGTCCTAGTTCACAGATTGTTAATAAATTGTTCTCCCGAAAACAAAAGTTCTGACTCCTTACTCAAATACCTTCTTTAACTCTCCCTACTTTGAGAGTAAAGCCTGAACTCTGTAGCTGAGCCTTCCATGCCCTCCCTGAGCTGGACTTGTCCTACCACTCACCCTCCTCAAATGTCACTTATCCTTTGCTCCAGCAAAGACTCCACATTGAGCTCAGTACCTGTGCCTATTCAAAGCATGGGTTTCAGAGTCTGCTGAAAGACTTCTTTTCTTTCTCTTAAAATATGTGTAACAAAATCAGAGCTCCTGACTGAAGAGAAGACTGCCAAATTCCATAAATTGGAATCATCCACTTCTTATTTCCTGTCCCAAACAGAAAACACACCCCGGATTATTCTTATCTAACAGGATTACAAATAGAGCTTTGTACCTCTTGGAATTGACCAGCGGGGAGTGGAATTATCATCTTCTGAAGCCTCCTAAGATTTTTGGGGGACTTACTGTGGGGGAAAGCATCTGCTTTCCTGCTTCTAATTTCTGTAATAGAGAAGGAGCTCTGGTAGTAAACAAGATGGTAACAAATAGTATCACCTTGAACTTGAAATCTTTTGTGTGAGATTTCCAAGAAGTCAAAGAGCACTAAAGACATAATGCAAAAATAAAAGGAAACTTCAGCCTGCACAGAGAGAATGAACTGCAACGTACTTTACTGGGCCTTTGTTTGGTTTAGTTTTATTTTTTTAATTTCAGATGAATATGAAGCTACAAACAATTAGATTGCAATGTTTGCATTTGTTAGGTAAGGTCCTTGGTGTAGCTGTGTCCCCTCACCAGGAGTTATGCCATAAACCCTTACATTGTGCCCATTAGGTGGGAGCACACGGATCCTCCTCTCACCTCCGTTTTCCTCCTCCCTCCTCCCCTCTCCCCACAACTTGAATTAAATCGAGTTTTTTTCTCTTCTGTGGGCCTGCATCAGTTCATCTACTGGCTTCATACTGGTATTGAGTACATTGGTTACTTACTTTTCCACTCCTGTGATACTTTGCTCAAGAGAATGTTCTCCAACTCTATTCAACTTGGTGCTTTTTTCCTGGGGTATGTCAGTTCTGAAACACTTGGCCTTGCCAGGAGATGGTATTAGAATGCTTGTAAGAAGCCCCCATACTGGCTCGGCACCTGTGGCTGAAGTGGCTAAGGCTCCAGCCACATACACCTAAGGTGGCGGGTTTGAATCCAGCCTGGCCCACCAAACAACAATGATGGCTGCAACCAAAAAAAATAGCCGGGCATTGTGGCAGGTGCCTGTGGTCCCAGCTACTTGGGAGGCGGAGGCAGGAGACTCGCTTGAGCCCAGGAGTTGGAGATCGCTGTGAGTGATGCCACAGCACTCTACCCAGGGGGACAGCTTGAGACCCCATCTTAAAAAAAAAAAAAAAAAAGAAGCCCCTATACCTTAGCAGTCCAGCCACACCAAAAGGAATGAATTCTTTTGGGAAACCTCAGTGTGGCACTCTTTGATCCATTTGGAAAGACCTAAGCAGTACATCTTTCTGTCTGTATAATACCTGAAATTTGAAGTTCTTTTGAATCCCTTCTCTGCTTAATGCTATTTCTGTCCCTATAGCCACTGAGATGTTCAAAAGCAGCTGACGCTGCAGCTTCTGAAACAGCAGGAGCCTTTTGGGCACCAAAGGCCCCTGGAAGTTCAACCAAGTACGGGTTTGGGGAATTTTATTTTTCTTAGCAGACAAAAGCATACTGGTATATACAACCTAGGCCTGCCCAGGTGTTGGGAGCTGCTAGTTCTGCCACACTGGAAAACTTCATAACCTCTCTCAGCCTCTGTTTACCCCATAAAATAAGAGTGCTAGGATGACTTTGCAGAGTTGTCGTAAGAATTAAAAATAACAACTTGTAAAGAGCCTACCTCCAGACTTGGCACGGAAAAGATTCTCTGTTAATAGCAAAATAATTTTTAAACACTGTAAGTTTGAGTGAAAAGGAAGATTCTTTTGTTTTTACAAGACACATAAGGGATTTTTCCTCAAAGAAAAACTAACCCCTGTTGTGTTAGGTAAGTTAAAGGTATGCCCGTTAGATTTGTGTCCTGGGAATGCACATACAGAGTCGATCCACTTTCGTATTCTCATTACTGTTCTTCTCAGTCACTCTTTAGATATTAATCTGACAATTATCACATTTAAAAGCACGATCTCTACATAACACATTTGTCATATCCTCCCCTGTGCAAGGAGAATTTCACTGTCTTCCTGAGATAAAAGTTCCAAGGATATTCCCACTAATCCCCAAACACAGCTCCAACTTCATCTAAGTATCCGACCCTCCCACTCTTAGCTCTAGTGGGCTAGGTGACGCTTCACGTCTACTCTGTGGCTCCTGCACTCAGCACATGGTATTCTCCAGCCACCCAGGCATTGGTTCAGCACTGGGCATGTGACCTGCGCCAGGCCAATCAGAGAGCCGCCTGAGGAGTTGTGGGAGCCACTGGAAAAGGCGCTCGCTCTGGCCTGTAGTCTGAGGGTGAGAAGCAGGTGCTGCTGCAGCCGTGTTGTGACCCCCGGAGCCCCAGGTCGGGTAGCTAGTGCAAGGAAGGCAGGCTGAGCGATGAGGGAAGGCTCAAAGCCCTGAAACAGAATGAGATTTGAGCATAAGAGGAGAAAAATTCACAGTTGAAATGGTAGAAGAGGCAAAGAGTGAAAGAATTAAAGGGTGAAAGCGGGACTGGGCGCAGTGGCTCACTCCTGTAATCCCAGCACTTTAGGAAGCTGAGGCAGGTGGATTGCCTGAGCTCTGGAGTCGTAGACTAGCCTGAGCCAGAGCGAGACCCCTTCTCTAAAAACAGACTTTAGGTGTTGTTGCATACGCCTGTAGTGGGAGCCTGAGACAAGAGATTCACTTCAGCCCAAGGTTGCTGTGAGCTGTGATGCCGCTGCACTCTTACCAAGGGCAACAAAGTGAGACTCTGTCTCAAAAAATAAATAAATAAATAAAATGGGTGAAAGAGGAGGAGAAAGGGGGAGTCTGAGAGGGAAAGCTTGGATTAGACAGGTAAATGTAGGAGGCTCAGGGGAGGCTCAGCTTCCTTGGCCTTCTCCAAGGCCCATGTCCTGTTCCCCCACCAGCCTCTCACTGGCCTCCTCCACCACTACCAGCTGGAAGTTCAGCTACTAGGCATTAAAAATGTGCATCCTCCTTGGCAAAGCTTCCTTTTTGGAACTTATTCAAAGGAAATTATAAAGAATATGCACCAATAATTACATGCAAGAGTGTTCATTGTACCTTATTCAAGATACTAGAAAGTCGTAAGCAACATAAATGTCCCACAATATGTGTACACAGTATTAATCCATTTTGTTGATATATGTGTTTATTTCATACACTCATGTAATTCAGGAAGAAATACTGTTTGGTGGTGAGATTATGGGAGGTATTTGTTTGCTTACTTGTAGGTTCTAATTTATTCTATAAAGAACATGTATTATATTACTCACAGAATAAAAGGGAAATAAAATAACCATGTATCAAGGTTTCAACTGGGCCACATCTCAGCTGCTGCTGACCTGCTGCCAAGGGCCCTTCCCAGGAGAGCCAGGTGGTGCCCTCACTCCACCCCGTCCTCACACAGAGGCACCACCTGCAGCCTTCCCGTGGGACCAGCCTGGACTGCAGCTGCTAGGACCTAGTGGTGGCCCCAGGCCTGAGGGTCGGCTGAGAAACCTGCCATCTGCTGGGAAAGGGTGCAGGGCACATGAAGCCTTTGCTTGTTGGATGCATCAGGTCATCCTCTCTATTTTTCCTTCCAGGCAGAGGGGAAGAACAGCCCCAGAGAAAAGGCCACCTCAGGAATGCTGAGAGTTCACCAGAAAAGAGGCAGTGCAGGAAGGTGAAGTGGTCTCCTGAGCCTCCCTGCTGGCCTCTTTAGCACCTCACTCACTGCTGGGAACCAGCATGCAAAAATGGAAAGTGTCTTCACAAGTCAAATTGTGCCTGTGGGGGGAAGACAATTTTTGTATTTTGGCTTATTTGGGTTTTTTTTTTTTTTTTTTGAGACTCAACTTGGTCACCCTCAGTAGAGTGCAATGGAGTCATAGCTCACAGCAATCTCAAACTCTTGGGTTCAAGTGATTCTCTTGCCTCAGCCTCCCGAGTAGCTGGGACTACAGGTGCCTGCCGCAATGCCCAGCTATTTTTAGAGATGAGGTCTCACTCTTGCTCAGGCTGCTCTTGGACTGGTGAGCTCAGGCAATCCATTGCTTCAGCCTCCCAAGTGCTGGGATTACAGGCGTGAGCCACCGTGCCCAGACCCTCAGTCCACTTTAAAACATCAATTCCCAACTTGATTCTATTCTCATCTTGTCTCCCCACTCCACCATCACCCCTAATCTTGTGCAAGGTTGGACCTGTGCCCTGATTAGTTGGAGGTTTATTTCTGACACACCCCCAGAAACCGGTCTATTTCTGTTTTCTCCCATTTACCCCTTTCAGGGCTGGTTCTGGTATGTTGGGCTGAGAGGTAGGTGAGGGAAGGGACAAGGGGTCTTATACTAATAGGCCACAGCTATAGCCTTCTCTGTAGTTGTGGCTGACTTGGACTGGCTGTGAGGCAGGCATCCAAATGCTGGCTTTCTCTGGAGGACATGTGTGAGTCCTTCAGAGGGACTTGCAGGATAGGGATATGGAAAATCCAGGTTCAATCCCTTCCATACCCTTGGTGCCCATCATTGAACGTATACACTGCAGACTGAGTTCAAACTCTGAACCATCACAGGATGGGGATAAAACAAATCCAGCTACTTTCTAAGTAGCATCCACTTGACCCACAGGGACCACATTCCTGGCCCTGACAAGCTACATGAGTTCAGACTATTCGTGCAACCCTCCTTTCTGCTCTCACTTCTTTCTCTGGGTAGCCAATTCCAGGGCAACAGAAAGAGTCCTCCTTCATAGTTTGTTACAAGCTTCAATGAGTTGAGATTCCATTTCCAGAGCTCTTCAATTCTTTTTTTAGAAACAGATTTTAATCTCATATAATTTTTCCCTTGGCCTGAAGGACTTTCTTTGACATTTCTTTCTTTCTTTTTTTTTTTTTTTTTTTTTGAGACACAGCCTCAAGCTATCACCCTGGGTAGAGTGCTGTGGCATCACAGCTCACAGCAACCTCCAATTCCTGGGCTCAAGCGATTCTCCTGCCTCCACCTCCCAAGTAGCTGAGAGTACAGGTGCCGGCCACAATGCTTGGCTTATTTTTTGGTTGCAGCCATCGTTGTTTGGCGGGCCGGGCTGGATATGAACCCACCAGCTCAGGTGTATGTGGCTGGTGCCTTAGCCACTTGAGCCACAGGCACCAAGCCATTCTTTAACATTTCTTATAGATTTATTAGAGATTAATTTTCTCATCTTTTGTATGTCTAAGAAAGTCTTTCTTTTACATTTATTTTTGAAAGATATTTTTGCTGGGTATAGAATTCTTGGCTGATGAGATTTTTCTTTCATTACTTTAATGATTATTATTTTGCTGTCTTCTCACTTGCCTTGTTTCTAATAAGAACTATGCTATTATATTCCCCTTTGTTGTTCTTTTCTCTGCTGATTTTTTTTTCTTCAGTCCTCTGATTAATTTTAAGATTCTCTACCACTGGTTTCAAGCACTTTGATTAAGATGTGCCTTGGGATAATTTTCTTCATGTTTCTCCTGCTTGAATTTTACCTTTTTGAGTACTGGATGTTCTTTTACTTTTAAAATAATGCTAGCTGTTGTTCTGGGACATAGTTAAGTGGTAAATAGTTTGAGATCTTTTCAAGGTTTACTTTTTCTTCCTTAAGAATCTTGCTTTGTTGTCCTGGCTTATCTTAAACTTCTGGACTCAAATGATCCTCCCACTTCAGCCTCATGAGTAGCTGGGACTATAGGCACATGCCACCATATGCAGTCAAAACTCGTTTCCAAACCTTGTTAGGAGGACCCAGAATAGTCTTTAGTCTGAGCCTAATTAGACCCCATTACTAAGACAATATTTTCTGAGTACTCTACTCAATGTCCCATGAATTATAAGGTTTTCAACTCTGGCTGGTATGAACAGGGACTATTACCTGTCTGGTGTGAGCTCTAGGGATTGTTTCTTCTAATCCTTTTGGGTGATTCTTTCCCCGACCTCATGTAGTTTTTTCACATGCATGTTCTGAGCAGTACTCAGCTAAAGACTCACTCAGTAGAACTCTAGTGCTCTCTCTGTGTGTACCTTTCTCCTGTCCTGTATTCTACCCTACAAATTCTAGGTATGTTGATCTCACTGGGATCCCAGTCTCATGTCCCTTACTCAGGGATATTGCTGAGTTCCACCTGTGCTCACCTCCCCTGGGCCCTGGCCTGAAACTAGGGGCAGTCATGGGACTCACTTCATTTATTTCCACTCTTTCAGGAATCACTGTCCTGAGATACCTGTGTTCCAATGTTTGAAAAGTGTTGATTCAAATATTTTGTCTGGTATTTTACTTGTTTTAGAACCCTGGTTTGAGTGGGTACATTTCCTAGAAATCCTGGAATTATGGATGCTAGCTCTTAGCTGGGCTTTCAAGGTCATCTAAATGTATAACTTCAACCTACCTGTGAAGAAACTGGGGCAGAAGAAGGGACCTTGACCGAGTTTGTGGTGGACCCTGAACTGAGCCTGGTCTCCTGACTTGAGGTAGAAGTTGCTTTGAAGTGATGAGCTCCCAGTAGAAAAGGAGCTTTGGAAACTTCAAATCAAGTCTCCTACATATCACAGAATGAACAGGTAATCGCTGACTGTGTCTTACTGTCTTCTTCATTCCAGCATTCACCTTCAGTAATGTTGGTAATGTAGAGAGTCTCACCGAATCAGTCCCAGAATAATTGAAGGATATTATGGAATTTCAGCACCAGAAAGAGTGAGATAGCTGAGCCAGGGATTGAGCTGAGCGCATCATCACAGCCACCATGTCAGTTTATAGACAAGGAAACTGAGACCTGGACTAGCTCACTGACACACCTGGGTGGATCTTGGTTTTACATTCAGACACCCACTCCTGAACGATGATATGCTTAAGTGCCAGTCAGCTCTTCAGGATCTGTGTTTCAAATGTGTGTTCAGCTTACTTGCCCACAAGAACCCTTCCAGATCCAGCTGGAACTCCGTGTCAGAGGGATTCTCATGCCTTTTTGTCCATGTTATCTAAACACTTTTAACAGCCTGCTTTGCTTGTTCGTCCACACAGAGGGGTGAGAATTGCCAGCAGAAACCTGGAGCCACTGCAAGAGGAAGTTTCTAGAGAGGAGGACAAACGTCAGAGAAGGAAAAAAGACCAAGAAGGAAGGAAGCAATGAAAGCAGTAAGCCCATTTCTCAGGTCCTTTTAAAAGCCTCTAATTTGGAACACTGAGCAGATAAGTATCTATTTTTCTGTGCTTTGGTTATTTTTAAAGGAACTTCCCCCTCCCTCATTTACTTTAATACAATACTAAGCACACACTTCTTAGCACGTAAAAAAGCCAGGATGTTCCAAGTTTTGATCCACAGGGCAAACTTTGCTTTGCCTTGTTGACCAACTGTCACAATAGGGCCTTTTATTGCAGGAGCACATGATTCCGGGCAACGTGACCTAAGAGCTGGTCAGCGTTCCAGGACAGCACAAAGGAACTGAACTTGTTTTTGTGCTAAGAGGGAACAAACCAGTGACAGTGTCTGGGGGTCACTCACGAGTGCTCCTAAGTTTAGAGCTAAGGGAGCAGTCTGAGCCACGCACTTGAATTTTCTTCGGTCCCTTCCTGCACCCATGAAGTTCATCAGTAGCTAGAGTGGGGCCAGGCTTCCAGGAGCTCCACTGGGGAAACACACCATATGTACACATACAAAGAAATGTTACCAGGGTCTGTACCTCTGTACAAACTGTGGCCATTATTTTAACTTCTTTTCTGAACTTGTACATTTTCTCAGAGAGTTAAATTAAACAGAGTTTGAAAGTGGAGAATTTTCACAAAGATTAAAGAGCAGGGACACGAAATTAGGTTACCAGGAAGTATCTCGGGGGTAAATACACTTTGTATCGAACTGAGGGAAGGAATATTTCAAACATTGTCTTTAAAGAGCTAATGGGTGATACTTGATACTGTCTATCCTACCTCACAGCAGGAGATGGTGCCTTTAGGGACTATTTACCTCCATTCACAAGAAGAGGCTTCAATTTGGATGAGAAGGAGGGAGCAAGGTACCGCTGGCTAAAGTGACATTCTGTCCATTGATTAGTGTTCATCACTCTGTGGGCAGTAAAGTGATAAATGGGCCCCTCTTAACCGCAGCCCCGAGCATTGGGAGGGTCTCATGTGCTCTCCAGGTCATCACTGATTCACTGCATTCAGCCCAGTATGGGGGCCCACTGAATGCTGGACTCGTCACATGGAGTTTATTGAACAGCTACTATGTACACTGTGGAGACTCTGCTCCTCCCCATTATCAGAGTTTCATGAGCACCAGTTACCAAGAAAATCTAGAAAACTATGAAGATACTGATGATAAAAGTACACAATTGTTGGGCTTGGTGCGGTGGCTCACACCTGTAATCCCAGCACTTGGGAGGCTGAGGTGGATAGATTCCCTGAGATAGCAGGTTCGAGACCAGCCTGAGGCAGAGTGAGAACCCATCTCTAAAAAAATAGCCAGGTATTGGGCAGTGCCTGTGGCTCAAAGGAGTACGGCGCTGGCCCCATATGCTGGAGGTGGCAGGTTCAAACCCAGCCCTGGCCAAAAACTGAAAAAAAAAAAAATAGCCAGGTATTGTCATAGGTGCCTGTAGTCCCAGCTACTCAGGCTGAGGCAAGAGAATCACTTGAACCCGGGAGTCTGAGGTTGCTGTGAGCTAAGACACCATGGCACTCTACTGAGGGTGACCAAGTAAGACTGTCTCTCAAAAAAAAAGAATACACAATTGTTTATCAGATCCTTCCCAGCATCTCATTTAACACACATAACAATTTCATGAGGAGGGGACTAGCATATCCTCCATCTCACAAAGGATGAAACATGCTCAGAGAAGTTAAGGAACTGACCTAAGATCACACAGCAAGAGTCAGGAGTCAAACCCAGGCAATGTGGAAGCACAGACAACTTACCCTCCAGCCGTTGTCAGTATGCATGGGAACTGGGGCAGGCGGTGTGGGGCTGGGTTGACATCCCCTATGACTCATGAAGCCACACAGGAGATTTCCTCTCCATTAGACCAGACCGAGAGACTGTAATAAAAAAAGAAAAAATCCTGCTCCAAATGAGAAAGAAGCGAAAGAATATTGATGGCAAAATATCAGTGCAACACTATGGTTTGTGCTCTTTGTCTTTTCTATCCAGGTCCCCTAGCAACAGTTAAGTAATATTAATGTCAGTGCACAGTGACATGCTGACACGACCGTCCCACCAGGCACAGCATCACCAGCAAACAGAAATGCAGGCTAATTTCTGCTCCACTAAGCAAGGGGAACATCATTAAGGTCTGCCCCGTGGAAAAGAACAAAAAGCAGATGGAAAGATGTTTAAATTTCAAAGCTCTGGAAGAACGGAGAAGAAAGAACAGGTTGTAAATTATCTTCTGTAATATTAAGCTACTCACAACATCCTAACACTCGCCAAGACAGAGCGAGGTGAAATGCAAGGTGTGGAGAGACTCGCGACTCAGGCTGTTTTGCCACAACATATTGCTACTGCCACGTTTTCTAGAGTGTCTGAAAATATCAGTCTTGAAAATACATATGTATTATTTTCTGGGAGGTGTGTGTCTATAGCCTCAGGGTTGAAAAACAAACAACTCTATTGCCATGAGCTCATGCTGGAGTCTGTAAATTGTTTCCCTTCTGCATGTAGAATGTTTCTAATTAAGACTATTATGGAGGATGAGCTTTGTGAGCTGTTGAATTGACTTTTTGAGCTAATTGCAAATTTAGGACTCCATGCTTGCCCTTGCTTAGGCTGACCTGCTTTTCAGCGGCAGCACCAAATGGAGGTGACCCTGGCCCCACTCCCTGTTGTCTGGTATCTGAGCTTTGGGGGAAACACCCCAGGGATCTGTTCCCACCTCTGGAGTGGCCCCTTCCTCCACCTGCCATTAAAAACAAGATGTTTTCCCAAGATAGGTGAAGAGATGGATGACTCTGGTTTCTGGTTATCATAAGCCCTTTATGAACAATGAACACTGTGGGGTCATTTCTCAAAGAGAGAACTATTTACCTAAAAGGAAAAGGGGAGACAACAAACACTGGCTTCTCCCTCTGCCTCAAGAATTTTAGAACTGAAAAGTGACAGTAGAGTAGGGCTCCTCTTCCCTGAAAGACAGAGGACACAATCTGGAAGGTGTTAGTACCCCTGGCCTGGACCCTCTCCTCCCTACCTCTGACATGTTTCTCTCTTTGGAAATTAATCCTCAACCATCAGAGTTGCTGATTGTCAGCAGATAATGATGTCAGGCAATAACTGAGGTAAAACCTCAGTCATTCTTTTCAGAAATATCTTCTTGCTGCCGTGCCTGTGCCCTTCCTGGATTTAGCTATGGTGAGTTATGCATAGAAACACAATTGGCTTGGCTTAGAGGGGTCCAGATACTTGGGCTCGGAGGACCAAGTAAAGGTGCCTTGTTGATCTAGTAGAACATTCTCATTGTGGGATCTGGAGGCCCCACAGTAAGAGGTGCCAAAAATTCAAAAAGCGTGGCAGCTGATGCTGAAAATCTTCCCCCAGTGATTCCGAGAAGATCCTGATGGTGATGGTCTTGGGCAGGCTTCCCATTGCATCAGGCCAGTTGTATCGCAGACTCTTGTCCAGACCCGTAGAGTCAGAACAGCCCAGCCCACGGAGCAGAAGTCACATTAGAGGAAGCCGAGCCTAGGCCAGAGAACCTGACACTGCCAGGAAAATGCCCCATCAGGGTGGCCTCCAGACAAGCTCTCAACAGCAGGCAGATCTTTCCACCTATGGGCCCCTTGGCACCTCCCTGGGAACTGGGAACTGAGTAGGGAGGTAGATCCCTAAAGCCAGCAGAAAACAAATGGGGGTGACCATGGCCCCACTCCCTGCCATCTGGTAAAATAAAAAGGGTAGTCTAGCTGCAGACCTGACTGAGGGGACAGCAGTGGACTGCCACCCCGGACCAGAGAGGCACTCGTGCCTTATGCCTGGTGGATTCCAGGGATGCTCTACCCGTGACCTAGTTTTCTACCTGGTTTAAAGTGAGAAAATAAGTACATACAAATGTTTTTGTTACATGGATAGCTTTTGTAATGCCTGAGTCAGGGCCAGTAGTGAGCCTATCACCCAAATAGTGTTCAGCGTACCCATCAGAGAGGTTCTGGCCTCTGCCCTCTCCCCACTCCCTGCTGCTTGGTTTCCAATGACTTTTACTTCCCTCCATGCACATGTGTGCCCATCAGTTAGCTCCAATTTAATAGAAGGTGTAGAGTACATGTGCTGTTTATTTTTCCATTCTTCAGATACTTTACTTAAGATAATGGTCTCCAGCTCCATCCAAACTGCTACAAAAGACATTAATGCATCCTTTTTATGTCTAAGTATTATTCCATGGTATAAATATACCACATTTTGTCAGTCCATCAATGAACTGATGGGTACCTGCGTTGATTCCACATCTTGGCAACTGAATTGTGCTGCAGTAAACACTGAAGTGCAGGTGTCTTTTTGATAAAATGACTTTTTTTCCTTTGGGTACACCTAACAGTGGGATTTCTGGGTCAAATGGTAAGTCTACTTTTAGTTCTTTAAGGAACCTCCATACAGTTTTCTATAGAAGTCGTGCTAATTTACAGTCCTATCAACAGTGTATAAACGTTCCTTTTTTTCTGCATCTATACCAGTATCTATTGTTTTTAGACTTTTTTTTTTTTTTTGAGACGAAGCCTCAAGCTATCCCCCTGGGTAGGGTGCCATGGCATCACAGCTCATAGCAACCTCCAACTCCTGGGCTCAAGCGAGTCTCCTGCCTCCGCCTCCCAAGTAGCTGGGACCACAGGCGCCCACCACAACGCCCGGCCATTTTTTGGTTGC
>CAUYQV010103166.1:0-30757 GCA_963574575.1 Galagoides demidoff
TCACAGCTCATAGCAACCTCCAACTCCTGGGCTCAAGCGAGTCTCCTGCCTCCGCCTCCCAAGTAGCTGGGACCACAGGCGCCCGCCACAGCGCCCGGCCATTTTTTGGTTGCAGCCATCATTGTTGTTTGGTGGGCCTGGTCTGGGGATTCGAACCCGCCACCTTAGGTGTACATGGCTGGCGCCTTAGCCGATTGAGCCACAGGCGCCGAGCCGATTTCAGACATTTAGATTGGTGATCTTCAACCAGTAAGTATGTAATGCAAGTATCCCCAAATCTGAAACACTGTGGTCCCAAGCATTGCAGATAAGGAATACTCAACCTGTATATTATAGTAAAAAAAAAGAAGAAGCTGGTACAGTAGCTCAAGCCAGTAATCCCAGCACTTTGGGAGGCTGAGGCAAGAGGATTGCTTGAGCCCAGGAGTTTAAGACCAGCCTAGGCAATATAGTGAGGTCTCATCTGTAAAAAATTAAAAAAATAAAAATTAGGGTGGCGCCTATGGCTCAAAAAGGTAGTGTGTCGGTCCCATATGCTGGAGGTGGTGGGTTCAAACCCAGCCCTGGCCCCCCCCCCCAAAAAATAAATAAATAAATAAAAATTAAATGAAAAAGAAAATTAGCTGGGTGTGGTAGCATGCACCTAGAGCTGTGATTTTCAGCTGGTGTGCCATGAGATGGTCTTAGGTGTTCCATGAAGAGCTTTAAAGATCATTAATTAAATTATTTTTGAAAGAAGTTTAAAGCACAGTAAGTATAGTCTTTTTGTCAGTGTTTTTATTTCTTGATCAGTGTAATTTAAGTGTGTCACAGAAGTTTAACTATAGGTTCCAGTGTGCCATGAGGTAAAAAAGGTTGAAAAACACTGGCCTAGTGGCCTCCCTCTACTTGGGAGACTGAGGCAGGACGATCATTTGAACCTTAGAGTTTGAGACCAGCCTGGGCAACACAGCCAGACCCTTTGTTTACCCAAAAAAGAGAGAGAGGGGGAAAATAAACCCTGCAAAGGTGGTTGAGCCAGCCTTGCACCCTGTGGTTGGCTCCTTCCTGGCCTCTCACCTGGAGCTGAGATGGCTCTTCCTAGCAGCAGAGGGCAAAGGTAATTGTGGGGCTGGGCTGGGGCTCCTGGCACAGGAGGCTGTGTCCTCTGGGATGTCTGGAGTAAAGGTGTCAGCCAGTGGGAGGGCTGCTTACCATTCTGCAGAGGAACCAGTGCTGCCTTAGGGGGCCTGTCCGGTCACTGGCAGGGGTTTCTGTTAACTGAGCATCTTCTCTGGGCCAGGCATCAGCCCAGGTGTGAGCACCTCAGCCAAGACTTAAACCTGAGCACTTGGTCCTAGATCTCCTGCCAGTGGTCTGGGCGTCATTATCTGGCAGACAGTTATAATCACCTGCCTATTGTAGGGAGGAGGTAGATTTACTGTGAAGCTAATGCTGCCTACGCTTAGACCTCCCCACACAGGCAGGGCCCCTTTCAAGTCCCTACATTTAGCTTTCACAGCAGCTTTATTGGAGTATGACTGACAAACTATACAGGCTTAAAAGTAGACAGTTAGATAAGTTGACAGGTGGGCACACCTGTGAAGCTGTCACCATCATCAAGACAGTGAACATACTCAATACCCCAGAAGTTTGTAACCTAATTTTATATTTTTAAATATTCTTTTTCTCAGAGCCTCCTGCTTTAGGCTCCACAAAATTCTGGATTTGCTTAATTTGTACAGAAAAACTCAATGACACCAGAATAAGAAAGTGCTTTGGAAATTATGTTGAACTATTCAGAAGTTATCTTGTTTGTTTGGTTTTTTTTTTTTTTTGGAGACAGAGTTTTACTTTGTCGCTCTGGATAGAGTGCTGGGGCATCATAGCTCTCACAGCTCACAGCAACGTCAAACTCTTGGGCTTCAGCAATTCTCTTGCCTCAGCCTCCCAAATAGCTAGGACTAGAGATGCCACCACAATACCTGGCTATTTTTAGAAACGAGGTCTCACTCTGGCTCAGGCTGGTCTCAAACCTGTGAGCTCAGGCAGTCCACCTGCCTTGGTCTCCCAGAGTGCTAGGTGTGAGCCACCATGCCTGACCATTTCAGAAGTATCTTAAGTAAAAGGTTATTTGCATTCATTTAACTCCCCCCCTTTTCTTAGAAGGCTGAAACAGACATCTTACTATTCATTCCTCATCATTCACACCACTTACACTCATTGAGAACCTACAGTGTACAGGCAGTTTTCTAGGTGTTGGGTATATAAATAATTGAATAAACAGACCAAAAAAAAAATCCTTCTGATGTGGGTAGGGGCAGGGATGGTACTCAAAATAACTAAGTACATTGAACATTGTACTGGAAGGGACTGTGGGGACAGGTCAAGGCAGTGGGAAGTGCTGGGATGGTGGTGGGGGTGATTTTAGGCCCCAGTAGGGTGGTTGGAGCAACATCTCTGAGAAAGTGGTACTGGAAGGATGATGGGGGTGTGGGTTTCTGGGACACAGTGTTTCCTGGAGGACAAAAAAGAAGCACAAAGGCCTTGAGGTGGGGAGTCGGCCCAGCGTGTTCTAGAAATAGTGAGAGGACTGGGACAGGGGTGGGTGAGATCAGGGAAGTGATTGAGCTGGGGAGGGCCTGGACCCTGTAGGACCTTCCAGGCCACTGTAAGGACTTTGATACTCTAGTCTGAGGGAGATGTGGGAGGCCATGGAGGGCTTTTGAGTATAATGGGATCACTCTGGCTGCCTCGTTCAGAACAGAGTGGGAGCAGGGATTCTGTGTGGAAGGCAGGGTGGCGATCTAGGCCCGAGACCGTGGGAGCTCAACCCTGGAGGATGAGGCAGTGAAAAGTGTCTGGACTCTGGGTATGATTCGAAAGTAGAGCTGTGGCAAACTCCTGCATTCATCATTCAGCAAATAGGTGCCAGCAACTGGAGATGCAGACTTAAATGGAAGTTAAGGGTCTAATAGGGAAAGGCAGACACAGGTGAGTTGCTATGTCCCAGATGCTGTCGTCCCCATCTCTCCTGCTCTCCTAATCCCAAGATCTGCCACTCACCCTTCTCAGCACTGTCACCGGCTTCCCGGCTCTTGGGAATCTGCCCTCCTTCCTCATCCTTTTCCTCATCCTCAGACTAGTCTCTAAACTAGGCTTGCTTGTGCCTAAAATTCATTCATTTTACAGAAAGGGAAATTGAGCCACAACATTCTAATTGAGCCAAATTTCAGGTCTATTTCCTGAGGCTCTAAGAATTTGATAGGAAAAATTTTAAAGGAGCCAGATTTAAGAAGAGAAGGCAAGGACTTGCCAAGGTCTGATAGCTTGTTCCTGGAGCTGCTGGGCTAGAACCTGGCTTCCCAACTCCCAGTTCTGTGGTCCTTTTTTCATTGACCCACTGGTGATGACTTAGACCTGAGATGCAGCATGAGTGCCTCCAGCTAGACTTAGGGTAGAACTGTTGAACATTCATTGGACTGCCAAAAGAGTCTATGGAATACTGTGTCCTGGAAAGCGTTGAGAAGAGACACCTTGTACACTCAGGGTTTTAGGTGCAGACCAGCCCACAGGCAGTGCCCCAGAGTCTGACTTTCCCCTCCTTCCTTCTTCTGACACAGACAGGCCAGTGCTCCCAGGCCAGCAAGTTTTTCTGGCACACTGGACCTCTCGAGGGTGGCCTCTTAATTCAGCCTTGGCAGAGGGGAAGTCAGCTGGGGGGCCAGCTTGGCCTAGGCCATGCTGTCTGGTTACAAACCAGGTGACAGGCAGCCCACTCGTGTCTCTTGCCCTCTACATGGACAGCTTCCTCACGCAGCCAGTGCTAGCCCTCTAGCTTAGCAGAACAGGGCAGGCTGGTTGCCCCAGAGGTGGAGCTTGGAGGTGACAGTACCCCCCATTCAAATCCTCTTACCATCCCTCTCCTCAGTGGATGTTCTTCCATAGGGTCTAATCCTACCCAGTGGTCAAGTTCAACTGAGCGCCCACCTGGTCACCAGCCTGAACTGACCCTTTGTCCTCTGGACACATCTCTGTCTGTAGCACACGCTGGACCAGTTGTGTGGGCACTTGCTGCTCTGCAACTATGTAGCAAACTCTTAGAGAACAGGGCACCTCTTTTTGTAATCTCTTCTATCACGCTAGAAGCCATGGAAGTCTCCTTAGTTTCTGGGATCTTTCCAGCACAATGGCATTGGGCCCATGGTGAGTGCTCAGCATCACATACTGACAGTCAGCCGAGGGGCTTCAGATGTGCTGACTGGGTTTTCCTGGACTGAGTGAAGGGGCTCAGGCTTCCTCCCAGAGTACACTCAGTATCTTGGCACTTATAGCCCCATGCCCACCACTGGCCCTGACAGGACATAATGCTTTGGAGAGGCTGGTGTATTTACAGAGGCTGGGGACTAGGAAGTCCAACAGGGGAGGGCCAAGGGTCAGGGTCTCCTGGAGCACCCCACTTGTGCAGGAAGCCTCAGGAGGGAGCAGAGGTAAGAGGAACAATGGCAAGTGTGTGGGAGGCATTGGAAGCCCTGTGACTGGCCAGCACTCATGGGCCTGGAGAATCTCCCCCTTCATTGTCTGGTTTTTAGTTCCCTCAGTGAGGCCTTAGTTTCCCTTGCTGCTGGGAGATCCCTCTGACCCAAGGAGGGCAGATGGGACTCTGCAGAATCCTGAGCTGACATCCCCACTCAAAGTGGACAGAAAGTGAGGAGAGGGCTCCTTGGGGGGTGGGAACCTGCACCCTTCCTTGCCTCTTGTCTTCCCCCCTGCTGAGGGGCTGTTGGTATCTCCACAGGTCGGAATGAGCTGATTGCCCGATACATCAAGCTCCGGACAGGGAAGACCCGCACTAGGAAACAGGTGGGCCCTGGGGGAGAGGCCACACCCCAGGGACAGGTGCCTAGGCACTAGCCCACTCCAAGGGGTCCAGGCCCTCTTAGGACCATGTGGGCTCTTGGGGTGTGGCAGCTCAGGGTGCATTGTTTTTGGTGGGCATGTCACGGGCTGTCTGGCTTTCTTGGGATCTCTGATGCCATCACTTAGGGAGTCGGCAGCCCCTCCCCGGCCTTCCCCCAACACTAAAACATACAGCAGGGCATTAGTAATTCACTTTTGAAATATTTGCCAAACTCTGGATTAGCAAGACCAGGCTGGACTGAGGGCCCACAAGTTAACCTTTTCATTTACTCATTCATTCATTCATTCAGTCCATAAATATGGGCAGGTGGGTGGAGAGCCAGGCTAGGGGTGTAGGCCATCTGGGAAGCAGAGACAAGAGCCCTCTCTCCCATCCCCTGTGCAGGTCTCCAGCCACATCCAGGTACTGGCTCGCCGCAAAGCCCGCGAGATCCAGGCCAAGCTAAAGGTAAGGCACGCTGTGGGGTAGGAGGGGCCGTTAGTTGTGGGCCTACTTCTGGCAGATTATGTCTCTTCCTTGGGATCAGGGGCTAGCTGCTAGCATGTGAGTCTGTGCTTCTCACTGTTGAGAGTCAGGTTGAGCTCATGATCTCTTTGAACACAGGGAGGGCCACTTGACCTTAAGCTATGTGTGTGTGTACATGTATGTGCCAGGCTTTGCACTGTACACTGGGGAGCTACATGGCTGAGAGCAGCAGCATTGCCCTCCAGGCTCCATTCCCTGAGGAAGGACCTCCTTGAAGCCACTGTCTCTCTTAGGAGCCACACTGGCCTCTTAGTGCCATCTGCCAGAGCCTGCAGGTGTGGCAGGACAGAGAGAGTACCACGGTGGGGGTGCGGCTGATGAATCCTTTCCTGCTTTCTGCTCTCCGGGACTGGCAGTTCCTTCCTCTCCCTGCATCACCCCACATTGCAGGCCTTCTGCTGATAGGTGACTGCCCTGTGGAGGGCCAGCTGTTGCTGGGATTCCCCTGAGGACAGCCCCACTCCCACAGGAGTCAGACCCTGGAATGAGGGGCCTCTTTGGTGAACACAAGAAAGGAATAAGTAAGCTCTCCATTTCAAAGGTGAGAGCAACAGCCACCTATAGGGAGATCTAACATTTGGGGTATTAGGCTAGACCAGGAGTGTATAAATATTTTTTTTAAGCAATGGAAGCCCTTTTATTTTTACTTTTTATTATAAATAAAATACCACCCCAATATGCTATCAAGAGGAGCTGTTCCATTAAAGTTGGGTTGGCAAGGAGCAGGCCAGCATTCAGCTTCTTGTACCTGATGACACTTGAACCTTAGAGCACTTCAGAACCAGTTTAAAAGGCCCCTGGACCAGGGGACCTTGAAAGTCCCATCTGGCCCCATAGTTAGATGGGGCCTAAAGCTGGAGTCTCAGCAAATGAGTGGAATCCATGGACCTTTCTGTCTCCTAGGAAGCCACACCCGGCTGCCCACTCAGTTCCATCCCCTGCCATTAGCCCAGCTGTCCCCCACCCCCACAGCTGTGGCCTGGCACTTTGCTCCTTTGTCCCCAGGACAGCTGGCTGGGCCTCAGCTGTTCAGCCCTCCCTATCAGGCTGGCTCCTGTGCCCCTGGAACACCCCCGGCTCTGGAGCCCAATGTGCTCCTCCTTTTCCCTCTCCAATCTGCCTCCAAGTCCCTTGGACCCCAGTGGGTGATCAAAATGGAGAACAGACTTTCCAGTGTTACATTTAGGGCAAGCAATCCCTTGAGGGATGGTGGTAAGGCCTATGTGTGCTTCAAGGAATTGCCTCTGTCTTTGTCCACAGGTTCTGATTTGAGGGCCAAGGATAGCCTTCAGTAGATTTCTGGACAGGCACTAAAGGAAGCCAGGAACCCCTTCAGATATGCAAATGTGCATGTATATCCGTGTCTTCTTGGAGAGATTGGTCTGAGGATTTTGTCATACGCGAGGGGTCTGGGACCCAAAGTAATTAGGCTTCAGAGTGGAGGTCAGGTAGAAATCCTTGGTTTCAAAGCTTGGCTCTAGTACTGGCTCTGCCCTTGGGACCAGGGGTGCTAAGGCAAGTCCCTGGACCTCCTTGAGCTCCATTTGGTTTCCTCATCTGTAAAGTGACAGCTTGGCAGAGTGCTGAGTTCCCTTTCAGGGGCAAATTCAGTGGCTCCCTGGCCCTATTGCCTGACCACTGCAGTCACTCCCCTGTAACGTCCTTCCCACTTCCTGACTCTGGCCCCACCCTCTGAGGCCCATGGTTTCCTGAGCTCAGTTATTTGTTTGGTCCGGGTATCCGGGAAGGGATGCAAGTTGCTGGCACTAAGCGGATGGAGCTCTCTGGCCTCATAATGCAGTTGTTAATCACAGGTCTGCAGGCTTGCTAGGGTATAGCCTGCCATGTCCTTCCTGTCCCCCTGGAGGGAGAGGCCAGGGTAAGGGGCTGGCCTGGGTGTGCTTGGAACTTCCCTCCTGGAAAGTACAAGTATCCTTGGGAAGAAGCACACCTCAGACTTAATAGCTTAGCCTCTGGGACCAAGGCCCAAGTATGGCCCCAGAAGGACAGTGGGGAGAGGACCAGGGAAAAACCTCATTGATCTCACTGTTTTGTTCAAGTTGGGGATGACCTCACCTCTCAGAATGGCCCCCGCTGGTGCTATCAGATCCTACCATATCTCCCCACCTCCCCTCGGTCTGCACAGACCCCTCTGTGCTAATCTCGGCTGAGCTCCCAAGGCCCACTATCACCACCATCAGCACCCTAGTTACCAGATTCTCTGAGCCTCAGTTTCTTCATCTTAAAATAGAGATCCTACTGGTCCTGTTGATCTCACAGGGGTTCATGTGAGGTAGCACTCTTGAGAATCCTCTGAAGGCCATTCCATTCCACCCTAAGTGGATGATCAGGAAGGCCTGCCATGTTCTGGGTCCACAGCCATGCATCGCCAGCCACTGGATGGGCCACCTGGACTCTTCTGAGCCTTACAGCCACAATGCTAGCCACCTCTGGGCTGGCATGTGAACCAAGTAAAGTCACCCTTGCCTGTGAGCTGCAAGGAACTCCATTGTTCTCAACTTCTGTATCGCTCAAGGGAGATCTGGCTTTATCACCTTAATTGTTATAAATTATCAAATAATAATTCATTTATTTTTACCATTTAAAAAAACTCATCATAAAGCTGTAGTTTGGGTATTTTTAAATTTTTTTTTTTTTTGAGGTAGAGTCCTGCTCTGTCACCCAGGCTTAAGTACAGTGGCTTTATCATAGCTCCCTGCAACTTCAAACTCCTGGGCTTGAGTGATCCTCCTGCCCCAGTCTCCTGAGTAGCTGGGACTACAGGTATGAGCCACACATCCAGCTGATTTTTCTATTTTTTTTGTAGAGACTGGGTCTTGTTCTTGCTCAGGCTGGTCTCGAATACCTGGCCTCAAGCAATCCTCCCTCCACGGCCTTCCAAAGTTCTAGGATTACAGATGTGAGCCTCCAAGTCCTGCCATGATACAGAATTTCTAATTGGAGCTCCTGAGTTGATGTAATCCAGCCATTTAGCCCCAACACAGTTGCCTGCAATGAGTAATACTTGCTATATGTGTTGTCTTATTTTGGGCAATGGGAACCACTGGCTTGTACAAGTATAAAAAATTGTGTGTTTGTTTTTTTTTTTTTGAGACAGAGATTCACTTTGTCACCCTTGGTAGAGTGCTGTGCCATCATAGCTCACAGCAACCTCCAACTCTTAGGCTTAAGTGATTCTCTTGCCTCAGCCTCCAGAGTAGCTGGGACTACAGGTGCCTGCCACAATGCTGGGCTATTTTTTTGTTGTTGTTTGTTTTAGCAGGCCCAGGCTGGATTTGAACCCACCAGCCCCGGTGCATGTGGCCAGTACCCTAACCACTAAACTAAGGGCACCCAGTCTAAAAAATTGTTATTACTATTACCAGTATCATAAAATGGCTTTCCTAATTGCTTGTTTAGGGCCTGTGAGAGTGAACCTGTTGTTCAAGGACTTTGAGCCCATGGAAGGCAGACAGCAGGTTTTTATATTCTGACACTTGAAAGATTGGAAAGTCCTTGGTGCCCACAGTGCCAGGGGAGGCCCCCAGACAGGGCTGAGGCAGACAGGCCACAGGAGACTGTCTCACGTCTCCGAACAGCCTATATGGCCAGGGATGATCCTTCCTATGTATTCAAGGAAGGATCACAAACGTATTTAGGCATCTTCTATCATGAGGCAGGTGCTGAGCAGGAATGAGCAAGCTTAAAAGACCTCTGTTGTCAGGTGTCCCCACAGTTTGTAAAATGACGGATACGGTCTGGCAGTCTGTATCTTCTCTTCAAGCTCTGAAAAAGGCAGGGCAATTATTGTGTCCCTTTGACTGATGGGGAAACCAAGTGCCTGATCAGTTGCAAAACAAGTTAATAGTGCTGCGTGGACTTACCAGCTGGTCCCTCACTCTGGCCATTGGCAGTGGGACAGCATCCTGACCCAAAGGCCAGATCCTCCTCATCTCAGTCCAACGAGCACTCCCTGCTGAAGGCCTCTCTTGCAATGTCTCCCTCAGGACCAGGCAGCCAAGGACAAGGCCCTGCAGAGCATGGCTGCCATGTCATCCGCACAGATCATCTCCGCCACGGCCTTCCACGGTAGCATGGCCCTCACCCGGGGCCCAGGCCGCCCAGCAGTCTCAGGGGTAAGTGGGCAGACGAGAGCCAGAGGCAAGCCCAGTCCTCTCTTCCCTCCTCCCACTTGAGAAGAGCCGTAAGCATTGGCCAGGAGAGAGGGGGAAGAAGGGAACAAGGACCAGGGGCCATGCTGAGTAAGAGCTTAGCTGATACTGGAACCAACTTCTTGGCCTCCTCAGCAGTGACTCAGCAGATCTTTCACAAGGTGGAAAAGGGACCATCTCCATGAGCTGGCTGACTATCAGCTTTGCAGAGTGGACCCAATTTACAGATGAGGAAGCTGAAGTTCAGGGGCCTGGAGCTGAAGCCTGGGCCTTGGCACAGCATGATGTGTCTCTGAGCCAACTGTGCCACACAGCCTCATCCCCACTCCTCCTTCCCAGGGACTCAGCCCCTCCCTTTTTCCAGGTGAAGAACTGATGACCAGGAATAAACTCTTGCTCGGATTTTTAATATTTTAGCCATGGCAGGTTGGGTGAACTATCCAAATAGTTCTCAAAGGCTCCTCCTTCCCAGAACTGCCTCCTCAAAGGGTTTTCTTGCTTCTGGAGATCAAGGGGTCTTGGAGGCAAACCTAGTCTACCACCCTCGATGTGTGGGAAGGGCAGAGCCAGGCCCCAAGCACTGTGGGCCTCTCTCCTGGCACTTTCAAAGGTGTCCCAGAGAGCACTAGTCTATTTGCATGTTAAGTAGATAGGACCCAAAATGTTTCTCTAGGTAAGTATATTTGGAACACTGAGGAGTAAGTGGGTTGCTCGACTCCAGGACTGCAGAGCCCTGAGGGCTGGTACGCATGTGGATCTCCTGGAGGAGCACAGTGTGCAGCACTGGCCAAACCTGGGTGTTATTCCCCAGAGCGCCTTATCAACAGCCTCTCCAGGGACTAGTGCTCCTAAAACACACTTGGGGATGCTGCCTGTCAGCATTCACCAGCTGGAGTGGAGCACCCCCATGCCTGCCTGGCTCAGGCTTCAGCCTCCTTCCAGTGGAGGCCATGCTCTGCCCCACACATGGGGCCTTGGTTACAGGCAGGCTGTGCTAACTGTCACTTTTCCCTCCTCAGTTTTGGCAAGGAGCTTTGCCAGGCCAAGCCGGAATGTCCCACGAGTGAGTATGGCCTGGTTTCTGTTACCAGTTGCTCCCTGAACTGAGCATGAACCCATAAAAGCATGAAATTGAGCCTGGCCTTAAGGGTGGGATGGGCCCACCTCTGGGGATGGGGTCAGCCTTGGGGGATAGCCTTGATTGTAGGGAGCCAGCTCTCCTGCTCTCAGGCATCACTGGGAGTCTGTGATGTTGATACCTTGGTGTGGCATTTGCCAAACCCCCAGCCTGTCCAGGATGTCGGCAGGGCCAGACCGTGGGGCCCAAAGGGAAGGAGGCTGGGATTCAGACCTGTGGCTGGCCTGGGATGGAGGGAGAGATGAGTGGATTTCCCCAGCAGACATGCTGCTTCTGTGGATTGGCTGCAAAACCTGAGGGAGCTGGTAGGGCAGGAAGCAGGAGGCCAAAGCCCACCACGATGACTGACGGCCAAGACCACAGTGGGCATTGGATCTTGCTTGAGGCTGTGGGGCTGTAGCCTGCCCATAGCTGACACCTCTCTCCTCTCTCCTGCAGTGTGAAACCTTTCTCTCAACAAACCTACGCTGTCCAGCCTCCGCTGCCTCTGCCAGGTTGGTCAGCAGCGCATAGCTGCCTTGCATATTACAGCCCTATGGCTCCTGTCCCAGGCACCCAAAGCATGCCCCTCTTAGATGCCGCCCTGTGGGATACATCTCAGTCTCGTGGCTACTCCCCATTTCTTGCACCCAGCATGCACATCACAGTCCCTTCGGGTGCCTTGACTGTCCCATTCCCAGCTGTGCTCAAGGTTTGGGGGGGACGGACATGCAGTTCAAAGGACAATGTCAGTAGCAGTGTGTTCAGGCAGCTGCCCCATGTGGCCACCCTTGTTGCTGCTTGTGTACCATGCGCACCTGGGCTCCTGGCATGGCCTCCCTGCACTTAGCCACATTTTCAGGCTTGGAGACTGGCTTACCTGCCTTCATTCTGGCCCCTGGCCCCTTGGGTTTTGCCTGCGCTGACCTGCTGCCTCACAGGTCTCTGGGTACAGCTTTCTCTTAGTCCCACATGGAACCCAGTCCACCCTTCCTCTGTCCACACTGACCCTGTCTTCACCCAGGCCCTGTGAGCTTGTGCCTGGCTTAACTCAGTAGCCTCCTCACTGGCTCCTTCTACCCTGTCTCCTCTGGTCACCCTGTGACTCGCAACCTTAGCAACCTGGAGCTTTCAGGATGTAATCCAGCCCTGCGGTGGGGCTGGAGTGGCTCTCCAGGTAGCCCCCGCTTCCTCCAGCCTTTTTCTCTGCCGTACTCTGCCTCTGGCGGAGGCTTCCTGGGCAAGGTTTCTCTAACCTGCCCTCACCCAGGTTAGGTGCCTCACACCTTTGTTTGCCCAGCCCTGGAAAGTCCTCATTGTCATTGCTTGTCTCTGTCTGTATGGTACACAGCGGTCCCTCAGTAAGCCATGATGGGACAGAGGGGACACCTGGTTCGGCAGGTGGGTTAAGCACCAGCTAGTGTGTCCAGCATGGCTCTCTGCCTGGCCTCTTCCTGGTCCTCCTCTGTCTTCTCTTCTGTGTACTCTTGGGTTCCTTGCCTTGGCTCAGGGCCCACCCTTCCCCAGATGGGAAAACCAGGGTCGTCCAGAGTTCTGTCCCAGGAGCCCCTCTCATGCTACACTCTTGTCCCTACATAGTTTCGCTTCAGGCCACCTCACCTTCCACTGGGGGAGTGCAAGGCTTTGCTCCTCAATATGCCCACCCCTCCCCACACAGGACAAGGACCTTGCAGAAGTGCACATCTCACCATTTCACTGCCCTGCTTGACCTCCCCTAGTGGCTTTCTGACTTCCCTGGACTCTCAGGGCACACTCCATCCTGCCCAGCCTAGCTCCTACCACCTGGTTTGCTGCTGCTGGCCCCACCTGCCCTTCTCTGCACCTGAGCTCCCAAACTTATCAAGCTGGTTCACAGCCCTGCATGTTTCCTCTGCTTGGAACACCCTTTCCTGCTTCACCTGGTACTTCCTTTGTATCCTTCCTGACTTCTTTCAAGCATCATACTCTTTGGACAACCTTTGTGACCACCCCTAGGTGGCCTAGGAGCTCCTCCTTGGTGCTGGGTGCATGCACGTCCTATCAGTTTGTGTCACACTGATCTCTTCATCAGTAGCTACCCCATGTCTAGTGCCTCTTCTGGGTTGGGCCCTGTTCTGGGCATGAGGCGACACCTGTGAACCAACAGGAAGTGTCCCACTCTCATGGACCTAGTGCCCTCTTGCAATAGTTGATTCATCTGGTTATCTCCCTGACTGGATCAGAAGTTGCAAGAATCTAACAGTGCCTGCTCTGGAAGCCTTGTCAGACCATCAGGCCCCTGGCCCATCTCCAGAGCTCAGACGCCCTTGAGTATGGCTCTGTGCAGGGGCCTGAGAGGATGAGTTGGATCAGGCTTCACCAGGGGCTTCTGGACGCTCTGGCCTGTGCCTTGCACTCCCCTTCAGTACCCTGCTGGGAGGTCCCCCAGCCAGCACGGGTCTCTCCTAGGAGGCCTGGGGTCCTTGCAGAGGGGTTGGCTGAGAGGATCTATGGACAGGTTCCATGTACTTCTCCCGCTGTGCAGGGTTCGAGTCTCCTGCAGGGCCTGCCCCATCACCCTCAGCACCCCCGGCACCCCCTTGGCAGGGCCGCAGTGTGGCCAGCTCCAAGCTCTGGATGTTGGAGTTCTCTGCCTTCCTGGAGCAGCAGCAAGACCCAGACACGGTAGGCCCTGACTGAGCCTGGCTAGCCCCCTCAACCACCAACCTCTCAGGCTCTTTTCTGCCGGCTCCTGGCTTTTTTGCTCTGCTTCTCTGCCCTGCCCCTCTGCCCTGCCCCACTTTGGAGCTTAGCTTAGGTTTCCTCTTCTTTTCTGATCTTCCCTTTCTCCCCTTCCCCCTTCTTCCCCAGCCTCCTCTCCTTCCTTCCTTCCCTCCTCATGGCTTCCTTCCCCAGCTCTCCTGGGCAGTCTCCCTCCTGGCTTATCCAAAGTCACTCCTTCCCAGCCCACGCTGTTCCAGCCTTTCCCTGGCTCTGGGGGACAGCCAGGAAGCCAAGGGGCCGCCCGTGTCTGCTCCACATCCTGTGGGAGACCAGTCTGCCCCCTTCAATGTCCACTGTCCTAGGTGACCAGCCTCACTTACGGAGGCCAGGCTAACTGGATGCCGAGACCATCTTACTCTGACATGTTCAAACTTATCTTTTCACTGAGGAATCCATTAGCCAAACAGACTCTTACTCAAAAGCCCAGTAGATAGAACAAAAGAAATAGATTTCTGTTTCCATTTTACCCATGGGGAAACTGAGGCCCAGAGAGGTGAAGTGACTCCCCCGGGTCACGTGGTGGGTGTGCCCCAACCTGGCTGCGGGCCCCGCTGTGGCTGTCCATCTGCCCTGCTGCTGCCTGTCTCCCTCAGACCACTGCTCTCTCCATAGTACAACAAGCACCTGTTCGTGCACATTGGCCAGTCGAGCCCAAGCTACAGCGACCCCTACCTCGAAGCCGTGGATATCCGCCAGATCTATGACAAGTTCCCAGAGAAAAAGGGTGGTCTCAAGGAGCTCTTTGAACGGGGACCTTCCAATGCCTTTTTTCTTGTGAAGTTCTGGGTAAGCCCTTTGATAAACTCTTCCTTCCAGCCAGCCCAGTATGTCTGTGAGAGTGGGGAGAATGGGGGGAGTAGAAGAGGGTGCCCTTAGAAAACTGGTGAGGGTGACACCTGTGATGGGGGAGCAAGCATAAAATGGCCATCAGGTGGCAGGACCTGTACCAGGGAATGGTGGTGATGTCAGAGCTCTGGGCTGATAGAATGAGGCCCTTCCTGGGCAGGAGATGGAGCCATAAGGAGGTGAGGTACTGGGAAGCCTTCCAGGAGACACTAAGGGGCTGGGTGAAGGGCCAGCATGGAGCACCTTAGTCACCTAGGTTTTTGAATGGCAGATCCTCTATCACTTTAGGGCCTGGAGTGTAGCAGCTGGTCCTCCAGCCTCATATCCAAGGCATGCTGGGCTGGATGGAGCTTGGAGAAGGGAAGTGTGGAATTAGAGTGGGTCACCCAGCCGACAATGCTCCAGAGTCAGGCTGCCACCCCACCCCCCGCCCCAAATAACACCCACCTGTCTTCTCAAACAACCCAGCCCATAGACTTGGCATCTGCTGCTCCACCCACCTCACCCCTGGGCAAGTCTCTTCGAAGACCTGGGGGCCAGGTACATGCAGAAAAGGGATGCAGGGGAGCGAGGGATACAGGCAGACAAGCACGTGCAAAACCCACCCATGGTGACGAGTGCGGGAGGTGAGGCTCTGTGAGTGAGGCTTTGGGTGTTCTCAGTGCCCACACAGCTGAGTCTTTCCACCCACATTGCTTTCCCTGTTCCCTCAGTTCTGTTAACTTTTCTGTTAATGCCTCTTATTCAGAGATTCTTACCCTTCGTTTGTTCCGAGACTCCTATGGTAATCTGAAAGCTTTATTTTTCCTAGAAAGAGGCATATTCACACAGAAGTTTATATGTAATTCCAGGTGGTTTGTGGGTTCCTGGATAGCAGCCCCCACCTAGCTGTCACCCACAGCGAACCTGGGAGGGCTGGCTATCTCCCGAAGAGGAAGTGCAGGAGCTGAGACTGGAGTCCTGATTGATGAGACGCTTAGTGCCTGTACTCTGCCAGCAGGCAGGTCTTAGGGATGGGCAGATCTGTTAGGCAGAGATGGGGAAGACTGTTCCAGTCTGGGGGAGTGTGTGAGTTCTGTAAAGGCAGAAGGAAGTGGCCTCCAGAAGGGAAGCTGTGGGTAAAGATTTGAAAGAGGGAATAATAGGAAACAAAACTGGGAAGGTGAGTTAGATCTGGAAAGTCTTCATCATATTGAAGTCTGACTTTTAATCTATGCTGTGATAAAAAAGAGATGATATTTTATTTTACTTGATCTTTAAAAATCAATTCATGTTCATAGTTAATATTATCAATAATCCTAAAAGGCTTATTTAAAAAACAATATAAAGTATCAAATTCTTATCCTTCTTCTACCCACATCTTAATCTAACTTCTGAGGCAGGCACTATAAATTTTAGCTGTTTGTTCTGGGCTTTTTCTTCTTAAGCTCTTAATAGTATACTTACATTGTTATGTCTTTTTTTTTTTTTTTTTTTGAGACAGAGTCTTACTTGGTTGCCCTCAGTAGAGTGCCGTTGTGTCACAGCTCACAGCAACCTCAAACTCTTGGGCTTCAGCAATTCTTTTCCCTCAGCCTCTCAAGGTGCCCGCAACAATGCCTGACTCTTTTTAGAGATGAGGTCTTGCTCTGGCTTAGGCTGGTCTCAAACCTGTGAGCTCAGGCAGTCCACCCGCCTTGGCCTCCCCGAGGGCTAAGATTACAGGCGTGATCCACCGTGCTGGCCTCATTGTTATATCTTGATGTCATGACTGAGTCTATGTTTTCATTCCATTATGGTAGAAAAAAAATAGCTGTGTTAGACAACTTTTCCCCTGATCATCCCAATGTAATCATATCCAATAAATTAATTTAGTAAAAGCAATAAAATGTTTATAGCTTTTAATGAAGTAGATTGAGCACCAAAGAGCTACTGTATTATGATTACATTTTATTTCTTGTACAACTTTTTTTCCTGCAAGTAAAAGGCTTTTTTACTTGCATACTTTTAAATTATTAAAATTTTACAAATTGCTTTCTCATAACCACCATATAAAATGCAAAATTTTTTTTCCACAAATGCTCGTACTTATTAGACAATTTATCAATTCCTCCTTTCATTTGGAGCACTTCCTGGATGCCTCTGCTCTGGTTTGAACTTTTTTTTTTTCTAGGCTTGCCATACAGTTGTTATCCTAAGACTCTTCTATATTGAGTCTGCAGTTTACTAGATCTCATATTTCTCTCTTTATTGGCATATCCCTCTCATTTTGCTGGAACACATCTTCTAGTACCTTTTAGGAAAAGCTGCATGGGAGGGAGGCTGCATGGAGGAGAGAGGGTATTTGGGGGGACCTCACCTAATGTGCATAATGCAATGGGGCATTTCAAAAGTATTAAGAAAAGAGTATAGCTGGGTGCAGTGGCTCACACCTGTAATCCCAGCACTGTCAGAGGCTGAGGAGGGAGAATTGCTCGAGCTCAGGAGTTTGAGTTTTGCGTGAGCGAGAATGAGACCCCGACTCCTAAAAAAATGAAAAACCCAGTGGGAGGCTGAGGCAGCAGGATGCCCACAGCCTGAGTCTGAGGTTGCAGTGAGCTATGATGCCATTGCACTCTGCTCAGGGCATAGGGTGGGACTCTGCATCAACAACAAAAAAAGCAAATAAAAATAAAAGAGTGGTGCCTGTGGCTTGGTGGGTAGGGTGCTGGCGCCACCTGGCACCGGCCAAACTGCAAAAAATATATAGCCAGGCGTTGTGGCAGGCTCCTGTAGTCTCAGCTACTCCGGAGGCTGAGGCAAGAGAATCGCCTAAGCCCAGGAGTTGGAGGTTGCTGTGAGCTGTGATGCTACAGCACTCTACCCAGGGCAACAGCTTGAGGCTGTATCTCAAAAAAAAAGAAAGAAGAAAGAAACAAAAATAAAAAATAAGCAAGGAAATTAAAAAAAAAGAAAGAAAAGAGTATAATTGTCGTACCACAACAAATAAGTAAGCAAGGTGATGGATATGTTAATCAGTTCCATATCAGCATTTCACATTGTGTATCAAATCAGCACACTGAACCTCATAAATACATTAAAGTACACAGTTATGATTTAATAAAAATTTGAAAAAAGAAAAGATGCGTAGTAAATGGCCTTAAATATTCAAAAATTTTTAAAAAATCCTTATATTTGATTGAATTTTTGGGTAAAGAATTTAGATCATAAATCATTCTCCTGGGCGGTGCCTGTGGCTCAGTGGGTAGGGCGTCTGCCCCATATACCCAGGGTGGCAGGTTTGAACCCGGCCCTGCCCAAACTGCAACATATATCATTCTCCCAAAAATAATATTCAAGAACCATTTCTTAATGTTTTGCTTCATTGTCTTCTGGCATGAGTGTTCTGATACCTTTCTAATTCCCTGTCTTTTGTCATGTAACTTGTTTTATTCTCTCTGAAAGTTTCAGTAATTCTTCTCTATTCTTGATGTTCTTCAATTTCACACTGATAAGCTTTTAGGATATATGTTGTCTTCCCATTTTTGAGCTGTGTACTTGGTAGGCAGAGTGTTTCAATTTTAGGAAGTTTACTTGCATTATTTCTTTGATCATTTCTTTTCCAGGAATGCTTATTAGTCTGATTTTAGAACCTCCTGGATTCCTCTATGATTTTTACCATTTCTTTACTTATTTTCTGATTTATTTTCTTGTCCTATTTTTTAGAGACTTCCTTACCTTTATCTTTTACGTGTTTTGAATTAGTAAGATTTATATTATTTAAAACCCAAAGTAACATAAATAGTTTGTTTCTTCTAGGTGCAGGGGCTCACACCTGTAATCCCAGCACTTTGGGAAGCCAAGGCAGAAGGATCACTTGAGGCCAGGAGTTTGAGACCAGCCTGGGCAGCATACAACATAGTGAGACCCCCATCTCTGTAAAGCAAAAGTAGCTGGTGTGGTGGTGTGCACCTGCAGTCCTAGCCACTTAGGAGGCTAAGGAAGGAGTATTGTATGAGCCCAGGAGTTTGAGACTACAGTGAGCTATGATCATACTACTGCATTCAAGCTGGAGTGACAGAATGAGATCCTGTAACAGAAAAAAAGGGTGGGCATGGCAGTTCACGTCTGTAATCCTAGCACTCTGGGAAGCTGAAGTGGAAGGATTATTTGAGCTCAGGAATTTGAGACCAACATGAGGAAGAGTGAGACCTCGTCTTTACAAAAAATAGAAAAATTAGCTGAGCATGGTGGTGTGTGCCTGTTGTTCTAGCTACTCAGGAGGCTGAGGCAGGAGGATCACTTGAACCCAGGAATTTAAGGTTGCTGTGAGCTAGGCTGATGCCATGGCACTCTAGCCCAGGTGACAGAGTGAGACTATCTCTTAAAAAATAATAATTTATTTTCCTAATGTGCATAGAAGTCCAGAGGTGGACTGTCCAGGCCTGGTCCAGTATCTCTGAAGTCTCCAGGGACCTGCCTCTGCTCTATTTGCCATCCTCAGTACTTTTTGAGGAACTGCCAAAGGCTTCCAAAGTGGCTGTCCCATTTTATATTCTCCCCAGCAGTGTGTAAAGGTCCCATTTTCACCATATCCTCACCAACACTTCATGTTCTCTGTGATAGTAGCCGTCCTAGTGAGTGTGAAGTGGTATCTCCTTCTGGTTTTCATTTGCATTTCCTTGATGACTAATGATGTCGAGCATCCTTTCATGTACTCACTGGCCATTTGTGTATCTTCAGAGAAATATCAATTCAGTTCCTTTGCCCAGCCAGGGAGGTGGCTCACACCTGTAATCCCAGCACTCTGGGAAGCTGAGGCAGGAGGTCAGGACCAACCTTAGCAAGAATGAAACCCTGTCTCTACTAATAGTAGAAAAACTAACCGGGAATGGTGTTGGGTAACTATAGTCCCAGCTGCTTAGGAGGCTGAGGCTAGAGGATTGCTTGAGCCCAAGAGTTCAGGGTTGCTATGAGCTATGATGCCAAGGCACCTAGCCTGGGTGAGCCTCTGTCTCAAAAAAAAATCCAGATCCTTTGCCCATTTTTCAGTTGGGTTACTTATCCTTTTATTGAGTTAGAAGTTTTTAATTCTGGGTAGAAGTCTTTAATCAGATATATGATTTGCAGATATTTTCTCCCGTATGCCAGTTGTCTTTTCACATTCTTAATAATGTCCTTGGAAGCACAAAAGTTTTTAGTGATGAAGTTCGATTTATTTTTTCTTTTGTAATTTGTGCCAGTTGTGCATATTTCGTAGTGACTAGGAACTCTGTGTGCAAGGTCGTACTTGTGCCCTGGTGGGCTTCACTCTAAGATGATTGGCATTAGGGAGCCAGCTGTTTTATTGGGGAAACCAAAATATGTCAGTATGTTCCTTTGACTTTTTTTTTTCTTTTTTGAGGTGATTCTTCTCTAGAGAACATTCCTTTATTTTCCCTGGGAGGCATATACTTGATCACAAATGCTCTGGGAGTGGGAAAGGCAAGAAGGGGAGGGGGTCTGATGCTGACTGTCACGTAACTCTCTTGTTCTCAGCCCTGTTTCTTACTCCTCTTTTGAGCACAGCCAGTGTCACAGAGACTCTTGTTTAATTCCTGAAGATGGTGGTCCTTTGGTTCTCTGCTGTTGTCGGAGGCATGAGCCTGGGGCCTGGCCATCTTAACCCAGGCATGTTTGGGCTCCTCATGGTGTGACTATCGCCACCTGCACTTTCTTGGTCCCTTCAGACCTGAGCCCCTCCTGCTTGTTTGTAACCCCCTAAGGGCACTTGTAGGTTGTTAACTTCTCTTGCTTTCTTTGCCCTACAGAATCTGTTCTAGTCCTAATCAGCCTTCAGTCTTCTAACACTTGCTGAGCTCTCTGGTCTCTTTTCTGTTTCCTGCAACTCTGTGGTGCAGCACTTTTTTTTTATTTATTTATATTTTAGAGACAGGGTCTCTAAAGGCTGGTAGTTCATGCCTGTAATCCTAGCACTCTGGGAGGCCAGAGTTGATGACAGTGATGTCGTCAGTTTACTGCAGCCTTGAGCTCCTGGCCTCAAGTGATCCTTCCGCCCCAGCCTCCCAAGGAGCTGGGATTATAGGTTCCCACCACAACACCTGGCTAATTTTTCTGTTTTTTGCAAGATGTGGTCTTGCTCTTGCTTAGGCTGGTCTTGAACTCCTGGCCTCAGGCCATCCTTCTGCCTTGGCCTCCCAGACTGCTGGGATTATAGGCAGGAGCTACTACATCTAGCTGGTGCAGCACATTTTAAAAAGCTCCTTACTGTTACCGTTCTAGGTGGATCGGTGAGGGTGGAAAAATAAACTTTACCGTCAATCTCCCACCTTTTTTTTTTGAGATATAGCCTCAAGCTGTTGCCCTGGGTAGAGTGCAATAGCATCACAGCTCACAGCAACCTCCAACGCCTGGGCTTAAGCAATTCTCTTTCCTCAGCCTCCCGAGTAGCTGGGACTACAGGTGCCTGCTGCAACGCCCCACTATTTTTTGGTTGCAGTTCAGCCAGGGTCGGGTTTAAACTCACCACCCTTGGCATATGGGGCCGGAGCCCTACTCGCTGAGCCACAGGCGCTGCCCCAATCTCCCACCTTTAATGTCAAGGAAAATGGGTTTGAGCCGAGTGTTACTTCCAGGGGATTGGCAGTCATTGTTTGGAATTATGGACTGAGAAGGATCTAAAGGGGAGGGTGCTGGGTGGATGGCAGTGTCTCCCATGGGCATAGCAGGGGGAAGTGGTGGCACATTTATGACATATTTGTCATCCCTTCTCTTCAGGTAATCGAGAACCATTGAAGGTTTCTGAATAGGGTATGACTAGGGTATGGCCAGAGTTGTGCTTAGTTGGAAAAATCAGGCACCCAGACTAGAGCAAGGATGAGACTCCTGTAATATAGACCAGGCAAGAGACGGCAGCCCCTGGGGGAGTTTGGCCAGAAAGATTGGCTTCAGATGTGATGTAGGAGGCAGGGTGTCTCTGTGTTTTTCAAAAGGGGCTTAGATCCTTTCCCCAATCTCCCTTCCAGCCGTGGATGTGGGAATTGGAACCAAGAGGCTTTGCTGTGGGCAGCCAGTTAGCATTATCCCTGTGTGGCCAGCAGTGGCGCTCCCAGTTCTTGCTAAGTCTGAGTAGGTCCCAGGCTCTCCTTTGGAGATGCCTGCACCCCAACCCCCGGCCTGTGCAGGGCTTGCCTTGGCTTGAAGAAGGAGCATGGAGGAGCTGATCTGTGGTTCTTTTTCAGCACTGGCTCAGCTACCCAATGGGTGCAATTTGGGATTAGAAGGGGGATCTGGTTGGCAGGGAGCGCTTACGGGAACGCTACCCCGGAGGGAGGTGATGGCACATATGGGGCTCTTTTTACTAGCTCCTGCCTTCTATTAGTGTTGGTGATATTCTGTATTCTTAGATGAGGACCATCTTACGCCCCTGTTTCACAAATGAGGGAGACAGAGCATAGGGTTAGTAAGGGCCTGGCTTTGAGGCACCCAGCTGGGGCAAGCCTTTGTCCTGTGGTCATTCTGGTACATCCATGCAGTGAGAGAGGTCAGAGCAGACTGTGAGCCATTCACTTTACATACACGTGTTTTAGCGTGTCTCATCTTTGCCATATCCCAGAAGGTAAGTACAATGGATAGAGACTGAGGCACAGACAGGTGAAATAACCTATAAATGGTTACCCACTTCATAGTACCAGATCAGGATCCAGGCTGAGCTCCAGCCATCTGTCCTCACTTGCAAAGTGCCGAGTGCCCTCCATGCAGGGTCCTGGTGCTTCTCCTGCTCCTGCCAGAGAAGGCTTGGAATTGTCTAGAAAAGATCTCTAGTCTCCTGATGAGTGGCAGGTAGTGGTGGCGTGGATAGAGGAGACTTGACTCGAAGCAGGGAGCACCGACTATACTCAGTGTGGAGTTGAGTAGTTGGACTTTTTGTGTCTTATCAACCTTAGACTTCTTTACAGGAAATGAGGCTATTCCCCTACCTGGAGATTAAGGTTGCAGGGAGGAAGTAGGAACTAGGTACTTCTGTGACTTTGCTGATGGCCTATGTCTTCTCCTTCCTTCTGACTCTTAGGGGAAGTTGGAGGGTCAGGAATAGCTGGTGCTGAGGACATAGGATTAGGATGTCCCAAGTGTGGACTGTGTGAGCACAGCGTGGGTCTTGGTTTCCAGGAGCTCACGTTCTGGATCTCAAAGTCCTAGGGCAATAGCCACTGGACAGGGGAGTCTGATGGTCTATGAGTGAAGCCTTTCTGGCAGTCAAGGCAGAGCAAGTCAGGCAGCAGATGGCCCTAGCTGGAACATGAAGGTTCTAGCCCTGATTCTGCCACTTAAAGGCTGTATCCTGAGCAAACAGGCTTCTCTGTGCCTGTTTCTCTTTGTGAACAGCGAGTAGCTTATTCTTGAGGATCTGCAAGGGGTCTTGTCTCTGAAGACCCCAATGTATGTTTGATCCCTTGGCCGCTGCCCCTTGCCCACACCCTGGGAGCTGGGCCCTCTCTGAGTGCCAGTGGCTTGGGCAGGATGAGGACAGGCAAATGTCAGAGGCCAGGGCACTTTGGCAGCCATCTGGTCCCTCCTCCAGTGGTGGGGGGGGTGGGGGTGGGCAGAGGCACCAGAGGAAGGCAAATGTGTAATGGGGGAAGTAAATAATTGTGTTTGCTGACAATGAGACTTCAGGTTAATCATGGGCCCTCTCTGGCTGCTCCTCCCCTCCTCTCCCCGCTCTGAGCACCTAGAAACCTCAGCTCCTGCCCCCTGGCCTGGTCACTTCCTCCCCTGCCATCAGCTGGTATTAACTTAGTCACACACAATTAGGAAGGAAAACCACTCAGACAAGGAAACAATACTGCCTCTCCCCAAGCCACCCTTTCTTTTCCTGCCTGGCTGTTTTCTGAGTCCTGGCTCCCAGGCCCAAACCAGCCTGCTGAGCATGCTGCAGAGTTGATCAGATCCCTCTCAGAGTGGGAGGAGGACTTGCAGGGCTCCTATGCCGCCTCCCTCCTCCCGCACTGAGTACTGCTGTTACTGAGTAGTAGTCACTGAGAGCTCATCCTGCGGGACAGATCTCCAGCTGGAAACGGCATCTGCACATAGGAGGGGCTGCGGTTGCTCAGACTGTGCTCTGATGAGGGACTGAAAAGCTGAGCCCCCTGCCCCCCAGAGTATTGTGACAAAGTGGAGGCTGCCTCTGTCCCTGGGGCAGGGGAGAGAGACGTTTGGAACCAATGGCCATTTAAACCAGTCTGCATGTTGAAAATGCTAGGAAGAGCTAGGCTGAGCCCTGGAGGCAAGAGAGCACCCCTGGCCTTCCTCCCGTCCCAGCCTGCTCTGTTCCCTTTTGGGGCCCTGACATTTCTCCCAGGCACATACCAGTACATGACAATGAATCTGAGCCCCACCCCCTGGGCCCCCACACCCAGGCTGCGGCTGTCTCGGCTCATCTGTCAGCCACCCAATCCCCCACACCTGTTCCAGGCACGGCCTGTGAGCTGCCCACCCGCAGGCACAGCTATGAATAGGGTGGAGGGAGGCTTGCAAGGGGGCATTCAGAGGGCAGGGGTTGAGGGGACAGCTTTCTTCCTTTCTTAGGCTGAGCAGGCTGAGAAGCAAAGCTTGTTTTGGGGAGGTGCTTTGAGCGTAGACAGGAAATGTCCAAATGTAGCTGCAGGAGAAAGGATGGGGGTGTGATTAGAAGGATCCAGGCGTGAGGAGAAGGTGAGGTGCTCTGGGGTGGATCATCTGTGTCACTGGCTGGTATCCTCTGGGTCTGTGCAGTGTGACCAAAGGCCTGGTTCTGAGGCTGCCTTTGGCTCATCACTTGTGGAATTGTTCTCTTTCTCCCACTCTCCCTACCTGACCCCTAGCTCACATGTTATACTTGCTCTCCCAGCTATAAATTCCTTGAGAGCAGAAACAATCTCTTTGGGGCCCTGCTGGACTAGGCTGAATGAACGGGCAAATGATGGGAAGGGCTGGGCAAGTGGGAGCAGATGCCAGGGGAGCGTGCTTGAGCTGGGGTGGAGCTGGGTACTCCCAGGTAAGCAGGGACCTTACTCCCATCACCCTGGCTACCCACATGCAACCTTGACTGGAAGCCCACCCCAGGCTGGGCACTGCCAAGACCCTGGGAGAGCTTTCTTTGTTCAGGCCTCCAAGGAACTTCTTACCTGGAAGGCAGAAAACATCTGGCCACAAGACAGCACAGGGTGATGCAGGGGTATACAGACAGCTCCTGGGGCAGGGGGCAACTATTGTCTGTGGGTGTTGGGAAGAATATGGGAGGTGTTAGTGCCGGTCCTCCCCAGCTTGGTGCGTGGCATTCCTTTAGGTGGCATGTGAGGAAACATTTCATCTTTTTTTTTTTTTTTGAGACAGAGTTCAAGCTGTTGCCCTGGGTAGAGTGCTGTGGCATCATAACTCACAGGAATAACTCAATAGCTCGTAGCTCTGACTAATGGGCTCAAGCGATCCTCTTGCCTTAGTTTTTCTATTTTTAATAGAGAAGAGATCTTGCCTCTGCTCAGGCTAGTCTCGAACTCATGAGTTCAAGCAATCTACCCACCTCAGCCTCCCAGAGGGTTACAGGGTCTGACACTAGGATTACAAGCGTGAGCCACTGCACCTGAAACATTTTACCTTTAATAGTTATGCAGTGGCTCGGCGCCTGTGGCTCAACCGGCTAAGGCGCCAGCCACGTACACCTAAGGTGGTGGGTTCAAATCCCCAACCCGGGCCCGCCAAACAAACAATGACGGCTGCAACCAAAAAAAAAAAAAATGGCCAGGTGTTGTGGCAGGCGCCTGTGGTCCCAGCTACTTGGGAGGTGGAGGCAGGAGACTCGCTTGAGCCCAGGAGTTGGAGGTTGCTATGAGCTGTGATGTCATGGCACTCTACCCAGGGGGATAGCTTGAGACTCCGTCTCAAAAAAAAAAAAAAAAGTTTGAATGTTGCTTATGTTAATGACATAATGTTCACTTAAAAAGCCAGGTTAAACAAATAAAAAATAAATAAAAAGAATGTGATGAAGTAAGGGTACAGTGTTTATTCCTTCTTGGATCTAAATATAAACTCCACTAAGTGTGGTCTTTGCCAGTAATCAGATAACTTTTAAAGATAAAATTCCACTGAAACAAATCCAACCCAATATGATTTGGACTTCAGTGTAAAAAAACTTTATATAGCCTGATAAAATTCCAACATACACTATCTTTAATCCCAGCAATTCATAATCACACAGTTTCTATATGTGTTTAAAATGTTGCTTACTCTAATTAGCTTATGGTTAACAGTAACTTTAATTAGAAATATTGGTAAAATGTCCCCGGAAGCATTTCACTGAGTGTGTTTATGGTGCCAGAATAATTATCCTAATAAACGGGATGATAAAAAAGTACCATTAAGCAAAAATGAAATAGAATACCCATCAGGGCAAAAATAATTTTTTCCACAAAAGAATAACTTGTGCTTTAGAATATGAACCCATAGCACTATTGAGCAATCGCATTCAAACTACTGATAAGTTCAGGATTGTCTCTTTGAAATTCTGTCACTACCAAGTAATTGATATTGTGATTTAGTTCTGGCAATTAGAGGCAGGTCTAGGATACAGTGAGGCAGGGCTCCTCCACTCAGGGCTGGACGGGGCCTGTAGGCTGACACAGCAGCTGGAACACACACCACATTGTCTGAGCCAAATAGGCTCATAAACCCCCCCCCAGCTAGGGTTCTACCTGAGCTGCCCCTTCCCAGAGCAGAAGGCAAGCTCCAAGTGGGGCCACATTCTGCACAATGGCCCTGGACAGCTGTGATATATTCCAGACACACATTCAATTTTCCTCAAAAAAAAAAAAAATACCTGCCTGTGAGGTGATAGAGAATATGTGTGCTGTTAGACAGAAGGCCCGCAGGGGCCCTTGCCTGATCTCCCCTCTCTGCTGTGCCAGAGGCTCTTATCTTCCTTCTTATCTATCTATCAATAAACCATATCCTGTTGCTCACTCACAGGAGTCCTAGATTCATTCTTTGAATTTCCAAGGACCAAGGAACCTGGCAGAGAGAGATTCTGGCTACAAAAGTGTCCAGAGTTATCCTAGCATATGGTCAACCCATTGAACACTAGTTCAAATGCAATCAATAACATTGCTGAAACTGACCACAATTTATGTAATACAGAAAATGATGTGAGAACATCACTGTTTGTCTGGTTTTAGGAGGAAATTCGGTATTGGGGGTAGAGGGAGAAACCAGCCTGAGGCCTGTTCGTTTTTGGTGGGCGTGGTGAGTGCACACATTAAAGTGGGTCGTGGTTACTTATGATATTTGTACTGAGGTAGTTGTGTCGTTAGAAATCCTTGCTTTCTAAAATATCTTAAGATATTTCCTTAGTAATGAAGTTCAGCATAGGTTCTTGTATTTCATGGCACTGATGACTGTCTAGCTGGTAAAACGTCCTGGCTGGAGTACATCATGTCTAGTAATGCCTATGGCCACGTCTGGTATGGCCCCCCCAGGAACACGTTTAATCTGGGTATGAAATATGTTTGAGACTCCATATACCTGTTTAGATATAAAGTCATGAATGCTGAAAAACACATATCTAGAGGAAGGTGGTGAGCCAGTGCCTGTGCTCTATGGGATGTGTCTGCAAATGATGGTCAGCAGCTTCTCAGTTCCCAGTGTCCTTGCTAGACTCTTGTTGACCGACTCAGGTCGTAAAATGATTCTTGACTTTCTTGGGAAGATGGGAGGTCATAGTTTACTTTCAAAATTTGTTTATAGCTATGGAAAGTCTCTCCAGAAAAATCAGATAAGTTGAGAAGGATAGTGGATTTCAGGAGCCATTCACGGTCCCCTAAGGACCTCAGGGCCCTGAGGATCTGCAGACAGTGACTATTAAGATAATACAGAGTGTCACTCAGGTTTTCCAGGAAAACTAGAACTAGATGTCCTCAAATGTAAAATGGTAAAAATAATCCCTACTTGGAAGTGTTGAGAATATTCTTTAGGGGAAATCTTGTAGTGTTTGGAGTAGATCTGAGCATATAACAGACAAGAGAAGTAAAATTCTTAAAGGGGGAGTTTTGCTGTTTTAGTTTTTTTACTGACATTTTCTTTAGTTCTACGAGCGTTTTAAAAACTGGGGAAAGTCTCTTCTCAAAGAGACCATTTTTTCAGTGTATTGGGCAAATCTTGTTTTATTATTTTATCTCATTTTTCAACTGTAGCTCTGTCTTGCTTTAATATTTTGATTCACATTAAGAAAATTAAATTTGAAGAATTTTTACATATTCAAAAGTGAAACAATCCCAGAGTTTAAAATGGCATTAAAACACAAATCCCTTGGGTATTTTTGGAGGCTGCTAGAGAACCAATTCATCAATCTGAAAATGGATAAATAAGGGGACGTATCAAGGATTCAATCTGCCTTTCTCATAAAAACTGCGTAACAGGGAGGTTTCCCTTTAGAGAGATTATCCGGCAATTACAATACGTGAAGAAGGAATGATAGGAAATAAGTGCCATTAGTCTGTGATCTCCTGATGAGACCCAGAATCCCCCTTATCCACGTGGGACACGTCACAGACCCCCAGAGGAAGGAAGCCTGAACCATTACACGTGTGAGGGCCCCAAGCCTGACCGCCCCTGGTCAGGGCACGTTTCTGTCCATGTGTGAGGGCCCCGACCCTGACCGCTTCTGGTCAGGGCAAGTTTCCCTCACACTTGTGAGGGCCCCAGCCTGACTGCCCCTGGTCAGGGCACATTTCTGTCCATGTCCTTCAGCCACAAACCAAACATTTTTTCTTTCTTACCAAACTCTCATCCTGCACTGCCGCTGTGCCTTTGCAGTTTGAAGGGAAATAGCTAAACTAGCACCTATTTTTCTCCTTCACATTTTCTCAGAGAGAAAACTCATTCTTCCCTCCAATCTTAGCAGCCTTAGCACATGGTGTATTGTCTTCTCTTATTAAGTCTAGAACTTTCACCTGTTCACTTAAAACAACCGCCTATAGCTTCTCTTCGGCATATCTGAGTTACCAGCAGCACAACTCCTGTACTTTGGGGCTAGTATTAAGCAAAAGTAAGGGTTACCTCAACAGGAGCATGGGATCCCTCAAAAGTTGCTATGGTAACCAGGATGGCTACACAGTAACCATGGGGAGCAGCACAAATGGTGTGGATACGCTGGAAAGGCATGATCCAGGTCCAGGGGGATGGAGCTGGATTACACAGATGACGTAAGGTCCCGTCACACTGCTGGAATAACGTGCAGACCGAAACTGACCTGAACTAGAACTGTGGAGAACAAAACCATGGATAAGGGAGACTGCTGGGATTAACCTGTGCAGCATTGAAGACTGAGAGAGAGAGAGAGAGCGTGCACCAGGTGTTATGTGCCTTTGATAGAAGTTTATAATGTATAATGCACCTGTGAAACAGTCTTGTCAAACATTTGAATCGACTTAAATAAGAACTCTATTTAATTATTACTTTATAGAGAATACAGAGGTCAGGGGAAGATTTTAGATAATACCAACAGGATAAAAGTAGCAACAACTATACTGTCAGAAACTCTGCCAAACAAATGGCCGGGTTCCTCAATCTCAGAGGGAAACAAAGGAGGCAGGGCCTACAGAGCACAGGACAATCATAGTGATTGTTGGCCAAACTGGTTCTTCAGATCAAATTGATCAGAAACATTAACATGTAGAGAAAGACAATCAGATTTAATTATACATCTCTAGGGGATATGTTGGTCACCCCAAGTTTTGTTTAGGCAGGAAGATAAGTTTTAATGATCTATTTCACAGCATGCTGATTATAGGTAATAATAATGTCTTATACATTTCAAAATGACTCAAAAAGTAGATTATTAAATGTTCTCAGCACACAAAAGAGTATGTGATGTGTTGAAATGTTAATTCGATTGATTTAAATATTCTATATGTCAAAACATCCCACTGTATCCCATAGTTATAGATCATTGTTATTAGCCAATTAAATATAAAACAAAATTGTAAAAAAGGAAAAATATCATACAAAACATACAAATTTATCATACAATAAATACACCTTACAAAAAACTTGTACCTGGAACACAGAAAGAACTTTATAACTCAATAATAAGAATACAAACTACCCAGTTTTTAAAACATGGCTAGGGACTTGAGCAGATGTTGTCCCAAAAATATCTGAATGGTTAATAGTTGCATAAAAATATACTGATCAGTAGGGAAGCACAATCTCTCACCAAATGAGAGAGCTCTGCACGTTCTTTGTGAAGGTCAAATGTAAAAGATCCACAGGATGTTGTCTGGGGGGCACATGTATGTACAATAGGTTGGTGAGAAGGCAACGCTGTACAGCCACACCAAAAACATGCGGCGGCTTATGAAGTTAAACGTACACCTACCAAACCCAGAAATTCCATCACAGACATTCCTCACAAAAATAAGTAAACAAAAACACATGTCTGCAGTGTCCAGTGCACACACAGCAGCTTTACTTTTAATATCCCGGATTGGAAACAACTCAAAGGTTTACTCTCTCATCTTCTGGGATTTTATACATGTGTTTTCCTCTGACTTGAAAAGGAGTTAATCCTTCCTTTCAACAGGAAATCTATTCATCCTTTAGCAAAGCCAGAGTTTGCATTTTGCAAGGAAGCCATCCCTGCCCTTCTCTTAAAATATGGGTGAGAATCTTCCCAAGTGATCGTGCAGCCTCTGTATTTTCCTCCACTGCCTGTTTTTTCTACACAGTGTTACAAATGTCTGTTGATCTCTAAGCAATTGAGAAATTGAGAAATGGGACTGTTTGAAGTTTTGGTCTGAGGCTCCAGTGTTTAGGATCATTATTTCATTCAACGCAGAGTTTTCAGCAGCTGCCACGTGCCAAGCAATAGGGACACAGCCGTGCATAAAACGAGACATCTGTCTGTGTTGTTCAGGACACTCTCAGGATACACAGTAAGTTCTCAATAAATATTTGATAATCAATGATGAACATAAAAACATTTTAGAATCAACTGACAATTCATAAAAGAATGGTTAGACAGGGTATCCCTAAAATTATGGGCAATTTAAAATAGGACACCCTGTATTTAAAATAAAATATTAAAATGAAGCACATCCTGGCTCAGCTCCTGTGGCTCAAGTGGCTAGGAGGCCAGCCAAATACACCAGAGCTGGCGGGTTCTAATCCAGCCTGGGTCCCCCAAACAACAATGACAACTATAACCAAAAAATAGCCGGGCGTTGTGGTGGGCGCCTGTATTCCCCCTACTTGGGACACTGAGACTGAAGAGCTCCAGCCAATTCCCCCTTGCTCCCCTTCTCTCACCTTGTCAGAACCCCCCTTCCTCTGCCCCGAAGCTGGCTTCATACCAGGGACTTTCCAGCTCCCCAGCGAGGTGGGGACTTTCCAAAACAGACTCAGTACCAACACCTATACCCACATCCTTCTTCTCTGCACATCTAC
>CAUYQV010103167.1:0-19098 GCA_963574575.1 Galagoides demidoff
GCTGAATCTAAAGTGATTTGTGGCTTGGCGCCTATGGCTCAAGTGGCTAAGGTGACAGCCACATACACCTAGGGTGGTGGGTTCGAATCCAGCCCAGGCCCGCCAAAAACAACAATGACGGCTGCAACCAAAAAAAAAAAAAATAGCTAGGCGCTGTGGTCCCAGCTACTTGGGAGGCTGGGAGGCGGAGGCAGGAGACTCGCTTGAGCCCAGGAGTTGGAGGTTGTTGTGAGCTATGATGCCACGGCAATCTACCCAGGGGGATAGCTTGAGGTTCTGTCTCAAAAAAAAAAAAAATAATAATAATAAAGTGATTCATGTGTGCAGCACCAATGGCTGGCCCCACAGGCGCCACTCTCGGGGACCTTCTGGGCTCACTGCGAGTGTCATCGCCTGAGTATGTGTGTCTTATGAGCTCATGGCCCAGCTGGCAAGCTCAGACACAGAATGCAAACAGCCCTAGACTGAGCGGCTTTACCAGGTGAGCAGTAGACCACGCATGGTGGGCAGGCCATAAACAAGGAGTTGCAACTCAATGGCACCTTCGGGGATTTTCACTCCAGTGAGCACCTTCCTCACACCACAACTTTGGGCCCCCAGCTACAGGAGTTTTAAGGAGTATCCCTCAGGGTGGTTCCGGCCCCAAATGGAGGCAGGGTTACAGGGAGTGCTCAGTTTCAGAGTGAGGTTGGGGCTAGGGAGGACACCAGTGACTTGGACACGGGCATCCACACCCACGTGACCTGGCCTCCCTGCTTCACCTCTTCCCTACCCAGAGGCTACAGGCAGGGTGGGCTCACACCAGCCAGTGGCTGAGCCTGCATGGATTCAGCCTCAGTGAGGCTACAGGGAGCCCACTGGCAAGAAGGACCCTGCCTTTCCTTTCAGAGTCCCTGGTACCCAACGCAGAAACCCAGAGCACAGCTCTAACAAGCCAGGTTCCCCCATCAGAGACATTCAGGCTCAGCTCAGCCTAGCTTATCCACACCCAAATCATCGGCTTCCATGGGTAGGGGTGGGGGTGGACACGTATCCTTGCCACCCCTAACCACCCTGAGAAGCCAGTTTCAGGGGACTGGGGACTCCGGCTCCCCCATCCCCTGGCGGGAGGTGCCAAGGCCTTCCTCAGGACACTCAGGCAAGGCAGCTTCCAGCCCAGCTCCCCAAGCCACTCCTAAGTGTCTGGCTCCCCAGAGCGCTCACTCCTAAGCCCCTGACTCAGGTGTGGAAAGGATTCCTTAGGAAAGACAGGGTACTCTCTGAGGCAGAGATCCCTGCCCCATTTCCCTCTCCTGCTGCCCAGCCTGGTGCCTCTTTCCCAGGGTATACCCTGTGAGAGTTGCTGGGTGAGGAAGCAAACTACTGCCTGAGGGTGGACATTGGCTGGAGGGATCACAAATGTGGCCTGTGCACGAGGGAAGAGAGGTGACCAGAGGAACAAAAATCCAGAGGCTAGAGAAAGACCACAGTATACAGCCATGGAAATGTCAGGGGCAGGGGGACAAGGAGCACTGCATTCCAGAGTGGGCAGAAAGACCAGAGGCTACAGAGTCCACTGCATGGGTGGACACGGTCAGCAGAATAATGGCCTCTGAAGATAGCCACGTCCTAATGCCCAGAATCCATAATATGCAACTTTACCTGGCAAATGGGGAAGCAAGGTTTCAGGTTGAATTAAGATTGCTAAGTGACTGACATTAAAAGAAAACTAACCTGGATTACCAGGTGGGCCCAATACGATCACAGCAAGAAAAGGGCAAAAGGGTGGGTCAGAGGAGGCCACATGAGAAGGGCTCAGCCTGTCCTTGCTGGCTTTGAAGATGGGGACAGGGCTGTGAGCCAAGGAATGGGCTGACTTCTAGAAGCTGGAACAAGCGAGGAAATACAGACTCCCCTAGAGCCCCTGGGAGGAATGCAGCCCCGCTGACACCATCAGCCCAGCAAGACCCCTGTCAGACTCCTGACTGCCAGAACTGTAAGATGATAAACATGTGTAGTTTTATGTCACTAAGTCTGCAGTCACTTGTTACAGCAGAAATAAGACATAAAAGCAGTAGAGAAGGACAACTTTCCCTGGAGGTCTTTATTTCGCTGCTTCATAACCCTAGAGTGGGCTTCCAAAGGGAGTTACGCTCTGGCAGGAAAGACACACACACCTTCCTACCACCACTTCTGTGTCCCTACCAGGTCAGTCCCCATCCCAATCCACGGAGCCCAGCCAGGGCTTCAGAATCTTTTGCCATGGGGTTTGGGCAGCCAGGTCTTACCCCAGCAAAGGACAGCAGCAGCCTGGCTGTGTGGTCTCCCAAGTACAGATGCTGTCAGCTCCCCCTTGGCTCCACTTACAGTGGCTGTAATTGGCACCATCCTCAATTCACTGCCAAGAGCTCTACATGTGTCAGCCTCTGCAGAGGATGCTACAGAGAGGGAGATGGCATTGTCCCAGACCCCTGGGGCTACCAGTCTAGCTGGGAAACAGATCAATCACTCGGCCACCAAGTGTATGCTTCTACCTGTGGGTTTTTATTTCCACATACAACCAAAGAATGGACTTTATACAGGCCTGTGCCTAAAATCTGGGACATTGGTACACACCCAGCTTTCTTTTTTTGAGACAGAGCCTCAATCTGTCCCCCTGGGTAGAGTGCCATGGCATCACAGCTCACAGCAACCTCCAACTCCTGGGTTTAAGCGAGTCTCCTGCCTCAGTCTCCCAAGTAGTTGGGACCACAGGCGCCCTCCACAACGCCCAGCTATTTTTTTTTTTCGTTTGTTTGTTTGTTTGCAGCCATCATTGTTGTTTGGCAGGCCCAGGCTGGATTCGAACCCGCCACCTTAGGTGTATGTGGCTGGTGCCTTAGCCACTTGAGCCACAGGCGCCGAGCCCACACCCAGCTTTCTAACAAGGCCCTATCTGAAGCCACTCCTTCTTGGGTCTCCAGCACCAGCAGAAGGAACTTTTTTAGCAGGTTCCAAATTCACTTGAATGCAAAAAGAAGGGGATGACAGCACAGGCACTGGGACTGGTTACTCAGGCAATCCCTGCCTGGAAAGTGGGTCCATTCCCTCTTCACAAACATCTGCTAGAGTTCCCAGGCTGGCGGGGCCTACAGGGGCTGGGTCCTGCTCGAGCACAGGCCACCCTCACACCCTAAGAATGATGCAGGCTCTGCTGCAATTATCTCCCTGAGGCCACACGAGACAATGAGCTAGATCACTGACTACCATCTTCAGGAAAGGCTCAGTCCAGATTGAGGAGATGGAAAACAGTATCAGGTGATTGCAGGGAATGAAGCAAGAAAGGAAAAGTGAGGTGGTGCCTCTGAAAATGCTTCTCCACAGGAAGCCACTGCCGGGAGAAAAGTGGCCATGGGCCCCAAAGAGGGAAGGCCTCCTGACTTGAGTTTTGAGGAGAATATAGATGGGAGAACCTGTGGACAATTATAAAGGGTTTGGGGCTCAGCACCTGTGGTTCAAGTGGCTAAGGTGCCAGCCACATAAAACTAAGGTGGCGGGTTTGAATCCAGCCTGGGCCCGTCAAACAATGACGGCTGTAACCAAAAAATAGCCAGGCCTTGTGGCAGGTGCCTGTGGTCCCAGCTACTTGGGAGGCTGAGGCAGGAGACATACTTGAGCCCAGGAGTTAGAAGTTGCTGTGAGCTGTGATGCCACAGCACTCCACCCAGAGGAACAGCGTGAGGCTCTGTCTCAAAAAAATAAATAAATAAAATAAAGGGTTTGGAAAAAGGAAATCTAAAACAGTGTGCAAATCCAATCATTCTCATAAAGTAGAGCCAAGGACTGACATGCAGGGACGCCAAGGCTTCTGCAAGATATGGAGCAGGTGCCACAGGTGAGAAGATGTCCCCAGCAGGGCAGGGGCAACCAGCACTCCCTAACGCACAGCTAGTGCTTATGGGGAGTCCAGGGAAAGGGCCAGCACTAAAGGGACACAGGGCTCCCTGCTGAGCTTCCAAGAGAAATCTCAAAGGTCCTGGGGGAGGATGTGACTGCAGGGGGGTGAAGGGCGAGTAGGGGCCCATCCTACCTTGAACACCTTGATCTGGCAGCTGGCCGAGTGCAAGTGCTCTGTGTACTCTCCATTCTCATTCTGCTTAAATGTGTCGATCTGCACTCGAAAAGGCACACCTTTCTCACCCCCATGCTTCCTGGGGGTGAACTCTGTGCTGATACAGTGCACCTGGGAAGGAGATAGGGGGCAGTTGGGCTGGCTCCCCTCTGTGTGCAGGGCTCTGTCCCAGCCTTGTCAGCACAGGCCTATCTCAACCTCTTGCTCTCTCCAACGCTCCACCCATTCCCTTAGGCCCATGGCCACCCTGGTACCCTGCCTGCAAAAGACATGTTGTTCTACCTTTATCCCTTTACTATGGAGGCCCTGACTGACCAGCTGCATCCTTGCCACTGACCACCCCCCCAACCTCCCGCATCCTGAGACTTTTCCCTGGTGAGTCCTAGAGACTTCAGGGCAGGGACCATAGGGTCACCCTGACCACTCCCTAATGTCCTGGTTCCAAGTTACTTGGGCCTAGCTGGAAGCCTAACTGGAAAGCTTGAAGCATATCTATATTTCTGAAAAGTACCTGCCACATGGAAGGCACTTCATATATACTCATAATAATATAATTATATATATATATATAATTATAGCAATATAATAACACTATAATACTTTTTAATTACAATAAGAGTGCTGTAATTATTTAATAAAAAAGAAAAGATGCTAACTTTTCTTGAGTGATTCCTATGGACCAGGTACTGTGTTAACGACTTCATTATCTGATTTATAAAATGGGTGAGAATACTAAGAGGCTCAAAAAGAATCATACGACAATAGAAACCATAATGGAGAAAATGTTACTTTCAAATTGTTTTTGCCAGAAAATAACTTAGTTTCCATAATGGAGAAAATGTTACTTTCAAATTACTTATGCTGGGAAATAACTTCGTTTCTAAAATGTTATATATTCTATAAGCTGAATCCAAACAGAATTCTAAAACCCTCCAAAGTCCTTTTGCCAGCCCTGTGGACCGACTAGCTTCGCAACTCTGAGCAACACGCCCTCCTCGCTACAGTGCCACAGAGAACAGGAGCCCTTCCAGGCCCTTTCATGCTGGTTGGTTTTCCAAACTACAAGCTGGACCCTCCACAGCCCAGGCTTTCAGTGAAAGGTAAGCATCCTTCTACTTACCTGAATGAAGGCAGATGCCCTCTTCGCAGGGTCCCACAAAAATTCGACTGCGTTCAGCTGGGTCGGGCTGGCCCTGGGGTCCAAGATACCAACAGACAGTGGAATATCTGGACACACATACACACACACAAAAGTGCAGTTGTCAGCTTCTCCTAAATATTTAGGGAAGGACTCTTGTTACAGGCCCAAATTCCTTCACCTCAATTTGAAATGCCAAAAGCTCTGAAAACTAACTTTTGCATAATTCATTTGGCAGAAAACTGGACACGAATCACCATGAAGCTCTTGGTGGTCTTTATCCCATTTTGTTTATTTATTTATTTTTCATTAAGTCATTCGTACATAGATCATAAATACGTTTATGCCATTATAGGATTCAATGTGTTGATTATTTGTACAAATTGGAATGCTTACATCCTACTAAGCAACATAGCCTTCACTACTTTTACCCAATTACAGGATTAAGACATTATGCTCTACACCTGATAGATCCAACTTGTACTTGCAATATCCCATTTTTTGTGAACAGTATAGGAATATCACTGCGCTTGGGTGCCTATGGGCAGTGATCCCTGATGCCATGTGTATAGGCCCCTACCGTCATTCCAGCTTCTGAATTCCAAAACCCACCTAACCCGCAGGACTATGGATAAAGAACTATGAGGCAGGACCTGGGCTCCCCAAGTCCCATTTCTCTTGCCCCACTATCTTTATGATGGTCACGTTGCTTTTCAACATTTATTAAAATCCTTTAAGTCTCCTTTCTTCTGCACAGGATTCCTGGACCTCCCTGACAATAGGTCTGTAAATTCCACAGGTCTTGTCCACTAAAAATGGGGCTCCAGGAGGGCAGGAGCTGATGGCGTGTTCATCTCTGATGGCTGATGGTGTGGTTTAGCGTAGGGCAGGAGGGTGCTAAAAAGCCCTGTAGGCATGGGTTCAGATGGCATCCAAGAAGAACCCCAGTGTGACCTGGGGACCTTGCCTACTGGGGGGACTCACCAATATCCAGGATTCGGTCCCCAGGCCTGCTCCACCGCCAGCCCTCCAGCTGCTGGTGTTCTGTGTACTGCAGTCGGCGGTCATGGAACACCACACGGATGATGCTCTGGGGAGTGAAGGCCAGCAGGACAATAGCTGAGTGTGGGGCCAGGCGGAGCCCAAGAGGAACCTATCTCTGTCCCCAAGCCCACCCTGCAAGGGCCCTCCTCCTGGAGTTTCTGTCCCAAGCTCCATATACTACTCCCTCCCAGAACCCCAGTAAAACTACCAGCAATAATAATAGTGATTACTAAGTGTGTTACAGACATGTCTAACTTATCAACTCTTTGTGCAGGTGAGCACAAACTAAGCTCAGGGATGTTTAGTAAGTGATAAAGCCTGTGGTGAGCCTAAACCTGTCCTGTCTGCCCAGGCCACTCGGGTTCTTGGTGCTTCTGGCCTGTCTGATCCCCACTTGGACAACATGCTCCAGACACGGAACAGGGGCTGCCTCTCACTGATGAGGGCCAAGCTGATGCCCAGCCTCTCTCTCTGAGGCCTTTCCTCACCCTCCCAGACACCCTGCCTGCCACCCACCCCCAGCAAGCCCAGGTGCACAAACCCTAATGAAGCCCCCAGGCTTACCTTGACATACTTCGTGTTCAGATCTTGGAAGTCTCCCAGCTTCCGATTCTCCAGCAGTCGGATTTCATAAGATTGGCCTGAGTGGAGATTAATGGTACATTTTCCATTTGAGTGTTTCCAAATTTGGGGCTCTCCAGCTCGCGGGCTTCTCAACACCTGCAGTGCCCTCCCAGGCCTCAAGGTCCCAAGGAGCAAAGCAGAGAAGAGAGCTCATGGCCAGTTCAGCCCCCTCTTCAGACTGATGGCCAGTTTGTCCTCCAGCCTGGTCAGGCCTAGGACATCCCACACAACACACCGTGTGATGTAACCCCTTCAGAGATCCAATTTTCAAAGAAACAGAATCCAGGAAAATATAGTTAACATGAAAATTACAAGAAACAAATTCCTACGCCTTATGAGCCCTCCCCCCATACACTTGTACAGAGAATGCAGCTACTTAAATTCACATTACAGAGTAAATAACTGACCATACCCTTCCTGAGAGTAAGTTTAAAGGAACGAAGAAGCCTGTTAAACATTGTCTCTAATGGCAGAATGAAAAGCATTTCCCCAGTTAAAAGAATTTCATGTATTTGAAAGGGTGTGGGGATTCTATTCAGTGACATATAGCCAGCACCGGCTAGTTAGAGAATACAAAGGAAACAGAGCCATCCACAGTAACAAAAAAACTTTCAAAGTGTCTATGAATAACCTGAAGAAAACTACACACATTTGGTCTCAAGAGTTAAAGTATAACTTGAATTAATAGGATACACCATGTTTCTCCAGGGGAAGACTACAATACATATATCAAATGATGCCAATTTGTCCCAAATGAAATGTTAAACACAACTCTAAGATACTCTAGCACATATCACAATAAAGGATATTTTACAAACAAGAGAAGAGGGCGGCGCCTGTGGCTCAGTGAGTAGGGCGCCGGCCCCATATACCAAGGGTGGTGGGTTCAAACCCAGCCCCAGTTAAACTGCAACAACAACAAAAAAATACAAATAAGAGAATACATGATTTAGTAGCTGATACTAGTAAATCTGACTTGCTTTTCAATTTTTTTCATTTTTAATGATTACAGATCCACAAGAAGTTGCAAAAATAGTGCATTAAAGTCCCGAGTGCCCTCCACAGCATCTCACAATAGTGGCAACTGATGTAACTATGGTCCGTTATCCAAACCAGGCAACTGACACCAGCATAGGGAGATTTACAGCACTATAAGCCTTACTCAGATTTCCCTGGGTTATCCCAGCCCCCTGGTTTTTTGTATGCCTGTCTGTATACAGGCCTATGAAATTTTATTACATGTAGAGGCTGGTTACTTTTTCCAAAGTGCAGATCCCTCATGGTAAATATCAGTACAAATTATCACTGGATTAAAAAGTCAACTTCTTGGCAGGGTAGGAGGGTAAAGAGGAATTGGTCAAAAGATACAAATTTCAGTCAGACAGGAGGAAAAAGTTCAAGAGATCTACTGTACAACATGGTGACTAGAGTTAATAACAGTGTATTTATGTCCTTGAAATATGCTAACAGATACCCTGTCAACACACAAAAATGGTAAGTATGTGAGGTAATACACGTTAACTACCTCAATTTAGCCACTTGGTATACATATTTTCAAAGCATGAAACATATACGTATTTCAAAACACTACGTGTGCGATAAATACATACAATTTTGTGATAAATATAAACAATTTTGTCAATTTTTTTTAAAAAGTCAATTTCTTAACATTTTATTAACATCCATGACTACTTATTGGACAATATAGGACTTTCTGAACCTAAAGCTGTAGGAAGAAAAGGAAATAAAGCTATCTAAGACTTAAAGTTACATGTATGTATGAATTTTAAAACTTACTGCAAACAACAAACTAGGAAAAGCAGCCCTGGTGGCTAAAAGCCATTATATATCTAAATAAGCAGGTGATTATAAAGATACTAAGACAACCCCCCATAGTGAACTGAATGGTGGTCTCCAAAAAGATAATTTCCCAGGATCTGGGAATGTGACCTTATGTTTGGAATGATGGTCTTAGCATGTAATGGAGTCAGGTTAAAGATTCTGAGATGAGGAGATCATCCCGTATTATCTGGACAGGCCCTAAATCCAATGTCAGGTGCTCGGGGAGACGGAAAGAAGAGGTGGCCATGTGACGATGGAGAAGAGACTACCCCAATGGGGCCAGGGGTCAAGGATGCCTGGAGCCACCAAAAGTTGTCGGAGGTAGACAGTCCCCCAGGTGCCCTAGGAGGAAGGTAGCCCTGCCAGATTTCTGACTCCTAGCCTCCAGAACTATGAGAGAATGATCTTCTGCAGTTTAAAGTTAAGATGTTTATAGTAACTTGACATGACTGCACAGGAGACCCTCCTCACCAATGAATTGAATGGGCAAGGAACAGGCAACCGAACAATTCATTCCAAATTATATGTTGAACGTTTACAGGGAACCCTTGGGACGTGGAGATGAGCAGAGCCACACCCCGCAGTTCCTAGATCTCACTCACCAAGGCTCCCACTGGGTTTGGCCATGACACTGGACGAGCACAGCTGTGCCCTCGCATCCAGGGTCCCCTCTCGACTATCACAAAGGTCCCTTAGGTCATGACAGCAAACTCTTCTTGACCACGCCAAGCCCAAGCACTGCTCAGGGTGACATGCTGGGTGCCTTCCCCAGAGGGAAAAGGGACAAACCCTAAACTCTTGTCTTGCCCCCCTCACCCTGCCTGATCAGAAGACATGACCTAGGGAAGTTGGATGTGCTGACCTCACCAAAACATCTAACTTTCTGAAAGAGCCAGAGTTTAAAGAAAGATTTCTAGGCTCCTAAACTCCCCCCTAAAGTCCAATCCTCCCTTAAGATCAACATAAAATGGGCCTTAGGCTCGGCGTCTGTGGCTCAATCGGCTAAGGCACCAGCCACGTACACCTAAGGTGGCGGGTTTGAATCCCCAGCCCGGGCCCGCCAAACAACAATGATGGCTGCAACCAGAAAATAGCCGGGCGTTGTGGTGGATGCCTATAGTCCCAGCTACTTGGGAGGCGGAGGCAGGAGATTCGCTTGAGCCCAGGAGTTGGAGGTTGCTATGAACTGTGATGCCATGGCACTCTACCCAGGGGGATAGCTTGAGGCTCTGTCTCAAAAAAAAAAAAAAAACAACACCTTTGTTAGACATTCAAAAGCTGTCATCTATCCACCTCTGACTGTTCCTGTCTATGCATTTTACATAGACAAAAGAAACCTCTTTGTTCCTCATCTATCTTCTCACCTCCATGTCTTTTCCCATATCGTTTTCTTCTCCCTTGCCAATTTTTTTTTTTTTTTTTGCAGTTTTTGGCTGGGGCTGGGTTTGAACCCGTCACCTCCAGTATATGGGGCTGGTGCCCTATTCCTTTGAGCCACAGGTGCCACCCCCTTGCCAATTTTATACAATGGACTTGTAATCATTTTCATTTCCAACTGCATTTCTCTTATTTACTTTTTGCCATTTTTTATAGCAGTTACTTACATATATGCCCCCTCCTCTACAAGACTATAAATTAATTGTTTTAATTAAGATAATTAATTAATAATTAAAATATAATTATTTTTAATTAATCAATTGATTTATTCCACAGAATATCTGGTACCACTGTGCCAGGCTTTATACTAGGTCTTCGCAACATCAAAGCCAACCCCATCTTGTCCACATAAAGTCCAATGGGGAAAACAGATATTTATCAAGAAAGCAAACAAATGATTAGGTACAAGTGATAGCAGGTGCCATGCAGCAGGCAAACTGGAGGCTAGAAATGGGGACTGTCTTGTGAGTATGTGTGTTCCTTCTTTCTCCCAAGGAGATTCCACAGAAAAGAGTCATGATGGATGAATGTTTGCTGAGTGACCCTTGTTAATACAGCCAAATGAGAAGAATTACTTAGAAATCCAGCCTAATGTTTACACAACTGCATAGTTTATGACAAGACAGTAAGCACAGTGGTTCTTAAATGCAAAGTTGCTTGTTCACATCACCTGGGGACTTTGTTCAAGTGAAGGTACCCAGGCAGGCCCAGGCCCCGGAGATTCTAGATCAGTTGCTGTGAATTTGGGCCCAGGAATCTGTATGTTACCACCTAGCCAGGTGATTCTGGGGCAGGTGGTTGAAGGACCATATTTGGTGAAAGACTGTTAGTATTTGCTATATACAGGCAACAGAGTGCAGGGGTTAAGAAAGTAGATTTTGGAACCAGACAGCCCACGTGCCTGCTCTGTGAAGCTGGGGAGCTTGGGGATATTTCTGGAGATATCAGTGACTTCTATTTTTTTTTTTTTTAAACAGAGTCTCACTCTGTCAACCCGGGTAGAGTGCCTTAGCATCACCATAATTCACAGCAACCTCAAACTCCTGGGTTCGAGATCCTCTTGCCTCAGCCTCCTGAGTAGCTGGGACTACAGGCACCTGCTACAACACCTGGCTAGCTTTTCTATTTTTAGTAGAGATGGGGCCTCATTCTTGCTTAGGCTGGTCTTGAACTCCTGAGCTCAAACCATCTACCTGCCTCAACTTTCTAGAGAGCTAGGATTATAGAATGAGTCAAATAATCCACGTAAACCTTTGGTCCTCAACCTGCCTTCCTGGGTCTGGTACCACCAGTCTGTGGCCTGTTAGAAACCAGGAGACACAGCATCACCACCTGAGCTCTGACTCTTGTCCCTGCCTGCTGTCCATGGAAACATCAAACTGGTCTTTGATGTCAAAAATTTGGGGGACTGCTGGTGCAAAGCATTCTAAGGGGTAGAGTACATCCCCCACCCTCACCTCATTTCTTAGCACTTCTCTTTTCCCCGTGTTTTCTGCCGATGCCCTCTTTTCTGCAACACATCCACCCTATACATTATCATTCAAGAGATTGTGAGTAGAAAGGTGCTAGGATCTCCCTGGATGCATTCATAAACTCAGAGACCAATTCTGCCTTAGTCAGCACCAATTATTCTTACTCTACATTGGACTTCAGGGCCCTATAATATTGAGACAAAAGTCAGATTCATCTTGACAACCTTGTATAAAAATAAAGAGGCAGAAGAAAGCACAAGAAGAGAGGAAGATAAATTCATGTAGATGAATGTTTCTTAAGGAATTAAGAAATAGAAATAGATGATTAAGAAATAGAAAAGATGATTCACAACAGTCCTGAGGTTATTTGAGTACACTCGCATGGGTGGGAGAAACTCGTATAGAGTTTTAAAATGGTTTTCATTGGGGTGTATGTGTTGTTTACTTATTTGAATCTTTTTGTGGATTGCATTATGTTGACTTGTTCCAGTGTTTGCTTGTTTTCTGGCTTTTTGGAAGCCAAGGGAAACAGCCCAGGTTACTTTTTACTCCTTTCACTGGCTAAGTGGAAGCAAGGGTGACATGATTAGATGGTGGCTTTGCCTGCTACAGACTCATTTCCTGGACCCTGGACTCTGCTATCAGAGTTGGGCTGCAGGAAATGCTTTCCGAGGATGATCTCTGTGTCCCATCAGCACAGCAAACAAGCTCCCAGAGGTTCAGAGGCTGAGTTCACCTTAGATACTTACCTGACTCTTATCAAAGCCTGTGGAATCTTAGTCAGCAAATTTTAACTGAAATCTGGTTAAGAATGACATCTCTAATGAGATTTGTAGTAATTCCTGCCTTTTTTTTCAAAGTCAGAAAATATCATGCATTGGGAAAGTCTGAAAGAGAATTAAAAAAAATTAAATACAGGAAAGATATACCCCCATCTTATTTTGAAGAAAGATAGTAACAACATTTGGTATTTCTTAAGATACATTGGGGAAGAATCTAGAAAATAAGGGGCTGAATGGGGGATTGTGATCCATTGCATTATGGAAAATGCACCATTTAAAAAACAACCTACAGTTAACACTTTAAAAATAAGATTTCTCTTAGGTGAGGATTTTGAAGAATGTCACTTAAAAATTGTATTAGCCCATTTGATGACTCTGAGATTCGATTCGCTGTCATCTGGAGAACACTAAATTTTATTTCGAAAGCTCTCACCAACCTCATAAATCCCCACTTTATAGATGAGATAACAGAGCAGGAGGGAGAGGTTAGGAAACTGCTTCATGACTCATATGAGGAAATAGCTGAGCTGGAATTCAGCCTGGTCTTCTGTTTTATCTTGCACGTGCCTCGTTCTCTAAACCATCAAGGATCTGGTGGTCCCCAAGTGCTAAGGAGAAGCCTTATCAGCGGCACCACATCTCCTCCCTCCAGCTCCTGTGTTTCTAACCGACAGTCTCATTTCCCATTATCTGCCCGGCAAAGGCACGACAACCACAGCCATTTGATTATCTTCACCACTTCTGTTTCAACCCTGAAAAGTGCTGGGACATTCTATTTAATCCTCAATTCCTGAATCTGATTGATGAGTACATAGGTCCAGGATTAGGATTTACAGAACTGAAATAAGATACGGGAAGTGAAATTTGGCTTGTTTCCCTGATTATGTTTTTACCAGTTTCCTTTGGTACTGCCTGGAAAACAAATTGGACCTCAGTGTAGAAAAGAAAGCAAAAATACCAGCGTTCAAAGTGACCTTTCATACATTTTTTTTGGTCATAGTCAAAAGAAGGTATATAGTCACTTCAGATAATAGATATGGGAAGTTAAAAATTTAATAATTTAGCATGCAGAATTGACGTTTTTCATAGCAATAGTAAAAGTATTTGCAGCAGCTGCTCCTTTGTAAAATTATCAAAGTGCAATAGAGGAAAAAAATTGGGTAATGCTCATCGGCTATAAGTGATATATTTAACGGAAGGTTTGAATTTTGTTTCTAAATCACGCTTTGCGAATTCCATTAGTAATAATAATCCTATTAATAATAATATTGGTAATAAATAGCAGTAACTTAAATTTATTGAGCAAATGCTATACATGAGGCTTTGTTTTAGAAGGTATTAATTAATTGGCTGGGCATGGTGGCTCATGCATATAATCCCATCACTTTGGGAGGCCAAGGTGGGAGGATCCCTTGAATCCAGGAGTTTGAGACCAGCTTGGGCAATATAGTGAGGTTCTGTCTCTACAAAAATAAGAAAAATTACCCAGGCATGGTGGCCCATGCCTGTAGTTTCAGCTCCTCAGGAGACTGAGGCAGGAAGATCACTTGAGCTCAGCATTTTGAGGCTTCAGTGAGCTGCCCTCTAGCCTGGATGAGAGAAGAAAATCTTGTCTTTAAAATAAATAAATGTGATGAATTAATTTAATTATTTGTAGATGTGCTTAGAAGCACCCAGAGCTGATAATTCCCTTAAAGGGCTGTTATCATTTCCCATCATGGCAAACATAGTAATTTAATTAAGATTAAATATCAGACAAAATTTAATTCTTCTTTAATCAGTGATTTATTAATAGTTTTTTAAAACTCAAATATACTTCTTTCTTAACTAACACTTTTTTTAAATCCCAGAGTAATTGGGGGAGTAGCCATATTTAATATTTCAAAATGCTATTTTCAAGAGCATTTTCTTTAGAATACCTCTCTGCAGTTATATAGAGAGTTATTAATCAGGTTAGTACAACCTTAAAGAATTTGTGAAAAAAATCATCTAATGTTCAATTTTATTTCATAGTGTAATTACTGACCTAGAGCGTAATATCAATATGATACTGACCCCAGTATACTTCTAAGGTATGGTTTGGTAGGTAGTATTTCCTCTTGGCCCCTTATAACTTATTTGTTTACCTAAATGATTTGGGGCAACACTTTTTAGTTGGTTTAACTTATCCTAAAATAAATATATAATAACATAGTACTCATAAGTCTCCAAAAAAAAAATTTATGGAATAAATTCTGAAATAGAAGGTCAGAGTAGTAAGTTATAAAAGTGGTAAGTTGAAACATTTATGACAATTTTTCCATCAGAGTAAATTTTGACTTTTATACACAATAAATCTTTTTACTCCAAAATGAAGTAAAAATATCACAATTTGATAACAGTCATGTCCAAATAAGAATCACATTCATATTATCCTTGAGAAAATAGATAGATGTCAAAATGCAGAACCTTAACAAGAATCTGACTAGCTTACCTGCACTCTGCCTCAGTTTCTTTTCCTGTTGATGGAAGTAATATTTTGTTTACTCACCTTAGATTGTTAAGAGATGCAAAGGATACCAGTTTGGTTATGGTTACTGTTATTTCCCTTAATTATATTTGATTCAGGCACTTAATTCTGATTTTAATTTCATTGTCTTTCCTGAATGCCAGTTTTGTTTTAGTTATTGCTTTTTTTTTTTTTAGGATTAACCAGCTCTTTGACTTCAGGACTCTGGATTGGACTCAACAGCCTGAGTTTCAACAGTGGTTGGCAGTGGAGTGGGGGCAGTCCATTCCGGTATTTGAACTGGCTACCAGGTAGGGCTGAGTCCATCTGGGGTCAAATAATCCAAATTTAATTTACCCGGACACCATGAAGACCTTTCTTATCTCACATGTAGATCTCAAACAGAAGGATTAAGAGACTTCATCAAATAGAGTTCATTTCTCACTGCTTTGAAATCCACCAGCCTGATTTAAGTACAGGGTGGCCACTGCACATGAACTTTATGGCCACCCTGGATAGTGAATCTGTAAGGTTGTACTAGCTTCCTGGGAAAAGGACTTGTCTGCCATGGTTATCACACAAATCAATACAGATCTCTGTTTAAATTGTAAATTCTAATAATGTAAATTCTACATTAAATGTAAATTCTATAATGCCAGGCATTATATCCAAAAACAAATTTGGTAGCTACCCTTCACCATGGTTTACTAAATATTCTAATGGGATTGTTGCTCTATACCTGCTGTTTCCTCAACCTTGTCATCGTCCTTGACAGGATTATCTGACACTTGTTCGCAAAGTCTGGCAAGGCGCTTTCAACTTTTTGTATGACTGATACTGGATTCATTTGTCATGATTTTTTGAATTTTATGTTTCATTGAAAGTGCTTATAGGATCAGCACCCATAGTACAGTTCATGCCAGTCACATGCACCAAGGCTGGTGGGTTTCAGCCTGGCAAGGGCCAGCTAAACAACAACAACTGCAACCAAACAATAGCTGGGCTTGAGGCAGGCACCTGTAGTCCCAGCTGCTTGGGAGGTTGAGGCAAGAGAATCGCTTGAGCCCAAGAGTTTGGGGTTGCTGTGAGCTGTGATGCCATGGCACTCTACCTAGGGCAACATAGTGAGACTCTGTCTGAAAAAAAAGAAAGTGTTTATACATAAAATATATATTTCTGACCTGTAATACAGAATGGTATATACAGAGTGGACATAAAGTTCATGGGCAATTTAAAATAGTTTAACATAGTAAATTGCTCATGAACTTTATGAAATATTTAACGATTTTGTGTGTATACTTATGTATACATATATACTATGAATTTAAGTGACCTGAAGCTATTTGGTGTTGGAGAATTTCTCAAGGCTGTATTTTGAGTTGTGAGATGTCTGCATTCTTGCAGTTACCATGACAACGATCGGCTTCACATTAACACCATTTTCTCCCGTTTCTAACCTAATAGGACCAGATTAAAAATACTGTCTCAGTCACAGACTCTGATGCCCTATGCCAGCATGAAAATTCAGTAGCAATTTTCTTGGCAATTTGTAGTTTCTAGACAAACAGAATCAGGGGATGATAAAAACGTTCAACGGCTTTCTTATTTTTGGGAAAGAAAAGACAGAAAATGCTATAGGCTAGTTATTTCTATGCTTGTATTCCCCATAAAAATAACAGGCTATAAAAGGATATGAATTACTAAATGTAATTTTACATATACACATAAAGCAGTAGTCTGAGAAAACAAAAAGACTGATAATAAGATATTTTCAACTTATTTAGCAATATCAGCTGGTATTAATAACTGCTTGAAATCCTCTGTTGGGACGATTCCACACCACTGCCTAACCCCTACCCCCAAAACAGTCTTGGTTGTTTTTTTTTTTTTTTTTTGCAGTTTTTGGCCGGGGCTAGGTTTGAACCCGCCACCTCTGGCATATGGGGCTGGCGTCCTACTCTTTTGAGCCACAGCGCTGCCCCTAGTCTTGGTTTTTTTTTTTGGGACAGTTCAATTAATGATCAGTGATGTCTGCTGTGGGTGAGGGAAAGGGAGAGGCTTATTATGTTGGTCACATCTTTATCAGTTCCACCATGGGCGATACCACAAATGGTGTTCTTTCATAAGGTAAGACTTATTTTTTAAAGCCACTGAATGTTTTTTTGCATTTGGCTTGGAAAATTAAACTCTCTACTTTCTATATTGACTTATTATATTAACACCCCCCCCCCAAATTTTGATAAAATAATATTCCCAACCTGAGAGGATTTTGGGAGGCCAAGGCAAGAGAATCACTTGAGGCCAGGAGTTTGAGACTAACCTGGGCAACATGGGGAGACCCTGTCTCTAGAAAAAAAGAATTAGCCAGGTGGTGGTATGTGCCTACAATCCTAGCTACTCATGAAGCAGGATGATTCTTGAGCCCAGGAGTTGAGGCTGCAGTGAGCTCTGATCATGCCATTGCATTCTACTATGTGCTTAAAAGAGTAAGACCCTATCTCAAACAAACAAAATGAGAGAGAATTTTTAGAGGATATATTTTGGTTTAATTGAATTAGAATTTACTATGAAATTCCACTTTTAATACATTTATTTAATGCATGATTGTTATTGGCCTGTCACTCAAATCTTGCAATGATAATTCTATTATCTTTTAGAATATGAGAAGTAAATATTACTGCCAGAGAATATAAGATATATATTTTAAAAATGGGTAAATATTTAATTTGTCTGCCTGCCCATTCAGTCAAATGCCACTGAAAAATCCTAGGTGGGCTCAATTATGTCATTGGACAGTAACAATCGTTTATTAGGGGACTAGAATTTTTATTCTTTTCTTTGTTGCTAAATTATTTTACAACATCAGGCAGATCCTTTTTTATCACTCAGTTTGGGAGTGATGCTTATAATATTTAACCACTTAATTTATGATTTCAGTGAGAAAATCTAGGGGGGTTACCTTTGGTGAAGGTGAGGAATGAAAGTGGAATATGAGTAGAAAAGTAAATGAAACTCCCTTTTTTATTAAAACAAATTCCTGAGAAGAAGGTACCAGATCAATTACCTTCTGAAATAGTATAAGTACTCATTCAAATTAAAATGAGGAATTTTGTGGAATATTAGAAGTTGTTCTTGAATAACTTGTTCAGTCAAGTCTCCAAGTGAGTCATTAACAGATAATGCATCTGTTAAAATACATTCACTTTTGAAGTGAACATAGATGACCTTGAAGGTGTGCATTCAAATATATAATAACCATGGCTCACATTAAAGACCACAAATTGATGTCTTAAAGTTGTTAGGGGTGTTGTATCAAAAAATAAATGTATAATGTGATTTATGAGTCAACACATTCATCAGTTATCAACGGCTATAAAATGTATTATTGTTTCTTGAACATTAATTTCTGGTACTGCTTCCTCATCTCTAATTCAGCTATCTTGTTATTTTAGTCACAATACCTATACATTTTAAAGCATCTTTATACTTCTTACAAACAATTGTGTGTGTGTGTGTGGTATTTAAATAACTTTCAGAAATTTCTGGTGAAGACTTTGTGGAACAGGCATTGATGATTCCCCTCTTGCCAGAAGGGAGAGTGAAATTCAAGTTCTGATTATATGGGTGTCAAAGGTCATAGGGCAGAGCTATTCATAGACTGTGGCCGGTTCACGCTGTCTTCAGGTGTGAGATGAAGGTATTTTTCAGAGCACTGATTTTTTTTTTTTTTTTTTGCTGGGGTTGGGTTTGAATCACCACCTCCAGTATATGGGGCCAGCACCCTACTCCTTGGAGTCACAGGTGCCGCCCTCAGAGCACTGATTTTAATGTCTTATGAGTAGTGAAAAGCCTGAGAAATTTGGGTATCGATGCATGCACATATCTGGTTCTTTAATCAGTTTCCAGTAAGAAATGAAGGAAGGAATAGCTGTAAGCAGTATTCTCTAATGGGCTGAGCTGAAGATGTTGAGAAAGAGTTTCAGTTCTGGGAGCATGACATCTTGAGTTCCAGTTACTCCTTCCTTTGAACTCTCTTGTCTGTTGACTTTTTTTTTTTTTTTTTGAGACGGAGCCTCAAGCTATCCCCCTGGGTAGAGTGCCATGGCATCACAGCTCATAGCAACCTCCAACTCCTGGGCTCAAGCAAGTCTCCTGCCTCCGCCTCCCAAGTAGCTGGGACC